>JABYQK010000097.1:0-146627 GCA_022606075.1 Fomitopsis betulina
TGTTCCAGGATGCAGTAACGTGCATCCTGATATTCGTAACACCCGGCACTTCAAAAATGGAATCTCCTCCCTCTCTCAGGTTTCTGGCAGCGAGCGCAAGGACATGGTGCGCATCCTCCTGGGCTGTCTGGTAGGCCGGATTCCTAACGATGTCATGCTCACATTCCGCGCACTGCTCAACTTCATCTACCTCGCACAGTACCCCACTCATGACGATACAACCCTCAAGTACATGACGGACACACTTGAGCTCTTCCACAAGCACAAAAACGTCCTCGTGGAGCTCGGCATTCGCGAACACATGAACATCCCAAAACTCCATTCGCTCCTACACTACGTCAACTCGATCAAGAACTTGGGGACTACAGACAACTACAATACAGAAATGTTTGAGCGACTCCACATCGACTGTGCGAAGAAAGCTTGGAGGGCAACGAACCACCGGAATGAACGACCGCAGATGGTGAAGTGGCTGGAGCGTTGGGAGAAGGTAGCCATGTTTGAGACGTTGCGAGAGAGGCTGGCAGAGGAGTTAGATCACCATGTTGCCGACGGCAAGTCGGCCTTGGACTCAGACCAGGACTCACATACTCAACAGTGTCCCAAGGCCGGCATCCTGCTGCCTAAACATCCCTCAGTCAGGCAGCAATCCATCCTGTCGATCGTCAAGAAGCACGATGCACCCGGTTTTTCAAAGGCCCTCAACAGCTATGTCTACAACATGAAGCTCGGACGCCCTCTCACCAGTCGAGAAGCCGCAGAAGCCTCCTCATACCTCCCTTTCTCCCACCTCGACGTCTTTCACAGGTTCAAATTTACGACCATACCCCTCAGTGACGGCGCACTGGAACATGACTCAGTCAAGGCAAAGCCTGCTATCGGAACTCAGCCTGCGCGGTTTGACACCGTAGTTGTGTTGCAGGATGATGACGCAGAGGCGACAGGCCTTCAAGGTAAGCTACTGGTTACCACTCAGTGATCAGTCTTGTGTGTCTAAGCTATCCACACCTGACCATAGGTACACGTATTGGGTGGGTCAAGGCGATCTTCCGCTTGCCTGACAAGGTGGCCGAGTTTGGTTCAAACCGAACTATGCCTGCGCCTGAGGAGTGGGCAGAACATGGCCCACTTGTGTACGTTGAGTGGTTCGCGAAGCTGCCGGCTTGCGCGGATCCCATCCACATGATGTACGAGGTGCGTAAGATGCCCCTCCACGCAGATGGGAAACCTCCTGGTGAGGTTGTCTCCCTGAGTACGATACGACAGTCGTGCCAGTTGATCCCCCGATTCCCCAGACCCACCTCTGCAGATGGTCCGCCCACTACGATACCTGAAGATTGGCACTCACACAATGTAGTAGATAGAGCAACTCGTTTCCTACTCAACAACTGGGCTACCAAATATGCGTACCAGACACTATGGTAATATCATTGATTGTCACCGGTTCTGTAGTGTAGTACATAGTAAAGTGTGACGGTAATGATTAGGGCATGAAATATAAGCTTACCATGCTTGTGGCACTTTGGTGCAAGGGATCTAAGGGACTATAGGAAGATCAGTGAAACAGGTGGGTGGCGCCTGCCCTCTTCAAGGGATTATGCCAACTGGCAAGGGCACACCTGGTCAGGAGGTAAGAGTCTTTTTGGCCTTTCACGTCTTAGTGCCCCTGTGCAAGGGCAGAAAGTGCATTTATGCCTTGCTAGAGTCAATCAAGCCTTGGCAAGTCATTTGGGTTTTTCCTGATGGATATCTCATACTTCAGAGTATTCAGTTGTAAGGCATTCGTGCATGTGCCAAAGGAATGAAGACAAGGGAAACTCAATAAAAAGGCAATCGAGATGATCTTCATTGGATATGAGCAAGGCTCCAAGGGCTATAAGTTCTGGGATGCCTTCAGTCGACAGATCATTGTGTCTCGTGATGTGACCTTCGATGAAGATTCCTTTCCGGCACGTAAGGATTTGGTTAACCCGAAGACTCTGGGTCCGCCATTGTTCGATCCTGTAGACTCTGATTCTGAGGATGATGACGAGGAACAGGTTGAAATTCCACTTCCTCTACTGGTAGAGAGCGAAGATGTTTATGAGGACATCGACGAACCGGAACCAGTGGGAGAACCTGAGAGACAGCTCCCTGAACCTGCAGAACATCCTCAACCTGTTCAACCTCCTCAGCCGGTATATACTCGCCCTCGTCGAGAGAATGCTGGGAGGAACCCAAACAGGAACAAGGACAATGTTTATGGTGATGAGCCTCCGGCTCGGATCAACCATCGAACTGATTCTCATGGAGATCAGCAAGCGGAAGCGTTTATGATACTGCAGGCTCTCAAGTAAGCCAATTATTCTGAATTGGTTCCTACCTTGTGTTCAGACGCAAGGAAATCCGCTGAGTGGGACCACTGGCATACAGCTGAAGGCTCTGAGATGAAGTCTCATGAGCAAAACGGCACCTGGATCTTGGTTCCCCGTCCCAAGAACAGGAAGATTGTCAAGAATAGATGGGTGTATGCGTGAAAGCATGATGGTCGGTACAAGGCCCGGTTAGTAGCAAAGGGCTTCACTCAAGTCTGGGGTGAAGATTACCACGAGACTTTCTCTCCAGTCGCTCGTTTTGAGTCTTTGAGATATATGTTTGCACACGCTGCACTCGAAGACTGGGAGATGGACTCGATGGACGTTAAGACAGCATTCCTCAATGGTGAACTCGAAGAGGAAATCTACATGGAACAACCAGAAGGATGGGTAGTTCCAGGCAAGGAGGATTGGGTCTGCCTCCTCAAGAAGGCCATCTATGGTCTTAAGCAAGTGTCTCGTCAATGGAACACTAAGATCCACCAAACTCTTTTGAACCAAGGGTTCATATGGACATATTCGGATGCCGGAGTTTATGTTTACTCCAGTAAAAGCAATGGTCAAGTCTGTTATGTAGTCCTCTATGTAGACAACTTATTGCTCCTTGGAGATTCTAAACCGTTCATTGAACAAATAAAGAATCATCTCAAGAAGGAGTATCAGATGACCGATCTTGGACCAGTAGAGTGTTTCTTAGGACTTAGGATTCGTCGCAATTGTCAAAAGCGACAGATTCTAGTCGATCAATCTGAATACATTCAGACCGTTTTGGAGAGGTTCCAAATGTCTAACTGCAAACCTGCAAAGACACCTCTACCTGCTGGTTCAGTTCTGGAAAAGAACACGTAAACCGCAATGGATGTGTTCCGTACAGAGTACCAGAGCATCATCGGTAGCATCATGTATGCTATCCTCGGTACACGGCCTGATCTCGCTTTTTCCATAACGAGACTCGCCAAGTTTGCCTCGAATCCATTGAAGCATCACATGCACCTCGCACAATATGTCTTGCGCTACCTAAGGGGAACAAAGGACTATGCGCTTTGTTACGATGGCGATTCCAACTCCGGGTTAATTGCCTATTCAGACTCGGACTGGGCAGAAGATCACGATGATAGGCACTCCACAAGTGGCTTTGTATTTCTCATGGCCAATTATGTCGTTTCTTGGGTTTCCAGATGCCAACCCACCGTTTCCCTCTCTTCAACGGAAGCAGAGTACAAAGCAGCCTCTGATGCATGTTGTCAAATGGCTTGGCTTAGGAACTTTGGACAGGAGCTTGGTGACAATATGACTGCTCCCACTCCCTTGTGTCTGGACAATCAAGGAAGCATTTTCCTTGCGGTTAATCCTGCCGTGGACCGCCGCACAAAACACATCAAAATATGGTATCACTTCATTCGAGAATTCTATGAGAAGGGTGAAACCAATATCTTCTTTGTTGCGAGTGAAGACCAGCTTGCAGATGCGTTGACTAAGAATGTTCCCCTCTCTGGAATAGAGAAACTTTGAACGTCAACTGGCATGGTCATAGCGTCTTGAACAAGTGGGAGTGTTGAACTTCTACTATTTCATACGTTATCTAATCAGGCTCTCCTGATAAGGACTTATCTTATGTTCTGCTACGCTACTATATGTAGATTACATTCTTTTAGATAGTTGATTATACCGAGTTCCATTTGGCATTCCACTCAGTATCTATTTGGTACTCCATTCGGTATCGGAACTCCGCTCCCTTGTCATATGATATTGACAGTTATCTATAGTTCCGTTTACCGTCTTACTAACGCTTACTCATGAAGCTTACAATGATGACTAACGACTCAGGCCTCATCTGATAGGCATACTGTACGATCAGATAATGCCTTCCTCTCATGTATATATACTGGGCTCAGATGTAATTGTTCCTTCATCTGCTTTCCTGTGTGCCTAACAGGACTCCCTCAGCAGTTCCCTCACAGGTTCGTTTTGCTGCCTTTACAGCCACTACAATTTCACTCCTTTCAACAGTGGGAACTGGGTCTGCGCCTCTCTCGCGATGCCAGTCGACAGAAATCCGAGGCATTATCGAGACTAGTCGATCAATCTGGCAGAAACGCTGAGAAAATTGGCCGTTTTCACTGGGCGTCAATGCCTGCCAGTACATTACCAATATGGCAGCATGATGTAAGCGAAGGCGGCTAATGTAAGGCATTGCATTTGCTTTCCCTTTTTGCTGCAGTACTACTAACTAACGACGCACGTGGCGCTTGAGTCCCGATCCTCTCCTCTCCTCCTCCCGCTCCACATGCCTGGCCATAATCACCATAGCCAATGTATGTACGCATGGCTCTACGACCTGTTCTGGGACGACTCGTGCTGAGGTGCATTGATAAGCAAGGTTGGGATTCATCACGCCATCCCGGTCGTACATAATCTGTCTAATGACCACTGCTCAGTCAGCCATCTGCGGTGCGGTATAAAGTCGTTCGCCGGGGAGAGGATGAGCCAAGCGTTCTTTCCTTCATATCGGAAACTCAGCACCAGTACAACAGCGATGAGCTACCCTGACGCTGACGTCTACCCAACTGCCACAGGACATGCACTGGAGACAGTGAAGGCGCACGAGGGTCCGCAGGATCTTGTTTTCTGGGCTGGTTGGGTGCGTCGCATATCCTGTCATGCAGTACGCGAGATCTGACCGCGCCTTCAGTTCTGTCCGTTCGTGCAACGCGTTTGGATTGCGCTCGAGGAGCGCGGCATTCCGTACCAATACAAGGAAGTCAACCCTTACAAGAAAGAGAAGCACTTTCTCGGTGCGTATCATCACTCGCTCGAGGTCCTCGCTCACGCCTCCTTGCTAGACATCAATCCGAAGGGCCTCGTCCCCGCAATCGAGTACAAGGGCCGCGCGCTCTACGAGTCGCTCATCATCTGCGAGTTCCTCGAGGACGCATATCCGTCGCGCGAGCCGCACCTCTTCCCAACGGACCCGTTCGACCGCGCGTACGTGCGCCTCTGGGTCGACCACGTCGCAAAGACTGTCGTCCCTGCCTTCCACCGCCTGCTTCAGGGCCAGACGCCCGAGGCACAGGACGCGGCGCGCGAGGAGTACTACACGGCACTGCGCAAGGTGAGTGAGAAGGCCAAGGGCCCGTACTTCCTGGGCGACGCGTTCAGCATGGTCGACATTGTCCTTGCGCCGTGGGTCATCCGCGACAACATCCTGCAGGAGCACCGCGGGTACACACGGGAGGCGGTCGGCAGCGGCTGGAAGGCGTATG
Organism: Fomitopsis betulina; assembly: GCA_022606075.1. Taxonomy (NCBI): domain Eukaryota; kingdom Fungi; phylum Basidiomycota; class Agaricomycetes; order Polyporales; family Fomitopsidaceae; genus Fomitopsis; species Fomitopsis betulina. The sequence goes on from JABYQK010000097.1 coordinate 5,618, forward strand.
CGGAGGCGATAAGTACGCGGGAGAGTGTGTTGAGGACGCAGAGCGTGAGTGGCAGTTCACCTGCGTCGGATGTACGTTGATGTAGTGTGCACAGGACCTCGAGCATTACGAGCCGATTTACGGGCGGTATCTGCGCGATGAAGCCCAGAGTGAGGTTGCGAAGGCTACGCGGGCTGGGAGGGCCCTCCCGTGACCTGCTGATCCTCGAGACACACATGTACCATCATTGTTTTCGAATTCGAATGCTCTTGTGGGATTGTAAAAGGAATCAAGAGTGACCGAGTGCGGAGGTAGCTCGACAAGCTTGCACAATGCATGGCTTTTATAGACCCGAGCACTGCTGATATAAAGCCCAATGGTTTCTCTCCGACATTGCCCCCAGACTAACGCAGCAGCGGACAGCCATGCATCGCTCTCTGACCGACACGAGGAGCCGCTCACGCCCCCACGGCTCTATCCCCTCCATAGTGGCATACTTATGTCATGCCATGTCGCGCTCTACATCTACATCGCTGTATGCCGACCTGCAGTGCGGTGCTTCAGCGCACATGGGCGTCCTCCGGCCCTCCCTTGCCGATGCTCTGGCGTCCTTGGAGAATCTGCAGTTGCTCGACTTGCCGTTGAACCAGGCCATTACGTTTGCGAACTTTGAGGTGCTAGCATTGCTGCCGCGCCTCCGGGATCTGCGCATCGAGATCAAGGACAGCGAAGAAGACCTCTGCAGCGATGCTCCCCAGGCTGCGGAGGATGAAGTGCCATCTCCAGCACGCACATTCCGTGCATTGCAATCCCTCGAGTTGGAGCTGTATCACCTACATGATGCCACCGTACTTTTATCGTTCTTCGCCTTCCCTTCCCTTAATAAGCTATACGCGGTGGGCGTAGCTGGGTCTTGTTCAACGAGCTTCTCTCGGATTATGCAACTGGCTGCCATGCGCTGTTCGCACGACCTGTTGGAGAACATAGAGATCGGTAGCGGGGAGGAAGAACTCGGTGTCGGTCCGGTTGACGACGCCACCGGAGCCATTACCGTCGCCGCTCTCAACTATCTGAGCGTATTCACCAACCTTCACTGCATCACAGTATTCTCGGAGATATCTATCGTAGCCGACGACGAACTCATCAAAAAGTGGGCTTCGACATGGCCCTGCCTAGAGGCAGGACCCCTGAAAATCCCTATTGGAGGGTAGGTCGAAATCCGGACACGAACCGACCCTGGGGACCGGTTTGGCAAGGTCAAAATCCGGACATATGGAGTCCGGAATCCTGAACTGCCGGTCCCAGTTGTCGGACATGGACATGGCCACCGCGGCTAGGCCAGTCGGGTGTCCGGACATGGGCCGAGGGTCCCAGGGTGGGGTCCCCGGACCCCAGGAGACGGCGGTTGCCCAGGTCTCCCTATTTCCAGAGACACTTTCTCATTCCGTAACTAATTCCTATGTGCAGTAATAATGATATACTCAAAGACGGGTGGCAAAAACGGCAAACTCGCACACATCGAAGACGCAGGCATCGACGCGATCTCAAACATCGCAGTCCAGATGTTCGAGCATATCTTCAACTCTGTGCAGTCACAAATGCGACAGTAGCATTCAAGACACGTCACTTCTTGCTATTGACATCTAGACAGTCCTTGTGCCTTCTCAAGACTCAGTCACAAGCCGCGCCTCATCTTGGGGCCATGGGGTACGATCATGGTCGAATTGCACCCGCAAGACCACACTCTCTTCACCAACATGAAGAGTTCAAAGACGAGGATTTACAACGCGCTGAAGCCGTTCAGGAAGCGCGACAACTCAGAAGGGGTTACAGGAGGCTGACATAGACGAGAACGGTGACTCGCTAGAGGATTGTCAGTAGACTCTAGTACTTCATATCCCCTAGTGTCCGCTGAACCGAATGGATTGTACGTCTTGTGTGCGATGCTTGAGCACATGCAGTGTGTGAACTTGTTCGGCGAGCTGCAGCCACGGGCACTACTGAACTGTCTACACTCTGTCACTGCCATTCACCCTATATTGTGCCCTAGTGCCGCTCTGCAGCCTCGGTAGACCTCCTGAAGGCCTCAAATACATCGCAAGAGTCAAATTGAACGCGAAATAGCCTTCTAGAGGCCGAACCGAGAAATCCGGACAAAATCCGGGCCCAAATGAGGCCAGTCCCAGAAATCCGGACATGAACCGCCGCCAGGCGAGAGCTAGGTCGGATTCCGGACATGAACGGCCAGATTTCTGCGAAAAAAAATCGGACAACAACTGGCGGGCCTCCGACCCAGCCTCTGAGGGGGATATTCAGGGGTCCTCTAGAGGCCCTGTCGCTAATCAGTTCATGCGATTCCGACCACGCTAGCTGGGAGGAGACACAGCTGACGCTGCACGGCCTCGCGTATCTTGTCCAGCACTGCCCTAAGCTGCGTTGGCTAGGAATGGACATCAACACCTTTGACGCGGATACCTTGACGCCTCCTCGCGATAAATATCACAACCCTTGTATTCGGGGTTTCCAGGTCTGCCAGTCGCCCCTGCGCGCAGACCCTGCGAAGGTCGGGGCCTTCCTTTTTGCGCTCTTCCCCAATCTCGAGTTTCTCAGGGACGACTATGAAGACACGATAACGGTCGAGGAGTGGAAGCCAGTCATCGAGGTTATTGAAGACCTTCGACTTCACCACAAAGCGAAGAAAGGTGAGTTGACCTATGCCAAATGTGGCGGAGCAATCGTTAATCATATCAAAAGTAGACATGCCGCCCTGATCGCTTGAGCAGTCCCTGGCTCTCCGGGGCTGTGGGCTTCGAGCGGGTGCAAGAGATTTCTGGGCATGGTGCTACCTTGGTTGGGCGTGTCAAGTTAAGGCAGTGTTACGAAACTAAGTAAATTCCGAATCATCGTAACGGGGGGAAAGCAGAGGGTCATCTCAGATGTATGGTGCTCGTGTCCTACGCTAGGAGCCTTGGGCTACACATGGGCGCAGTGCGCACCGTGACATCACTGAGGTCCTAGTCAGTCAAGTCAATTGCATTCAGTAAAGTCCCCATAGATCTACGTACGCTGACCTCCCTTTAAAAGAGGTTCGCGTGGACGGCCTGCTGCGGTGGTGTTCAAGCTTATTTGGGAAACACATAGGGCAGGCGCAAGGAGAGCAATGCCTCTACTAGACTGATAGCCGTTATTTGGCCAGAACTGCTGGAACGCAAATGGTCTCGGGCCTTCATATAAACCTCGCCACAGAACTCAGGATCACAATACATTGTACACCGACCGGGCGCGCATCAATGAGCCTTTTCTATACCGTATCAGCGATAAATGCAGAACACGGCAGGGAAGCGCACTCACGCATCATTACTACTTGGCGTTCGAGCAGCCCACACAGTTGCAGGAACCCTTATCGCAGGCACATCCAGTGGTGGAAGAGCCGCAACCTCTGCTCAAGAGACGTCTTGTCAATTCTGGACGAACACTTCCAGTGAAACGGGCACATACCCGCAGTTGCTCTGACATGTACAAGTCATCGTGTGTTCGAGGTGGAGATGTTAAGGTGTTATGTACGTGTGTAGGTGTGGTCAGAAGATCGAGTTGGGGACCCGAGCGAAGCTCAGCGCACGCATTATATACGGATGCAGGCGGCTCTGACTGACAACGTTCATGACGTACAGGCGCAAAGGCTTTGCCATTCCCGGAGCTGCCGCCGCCACAGACAGGACCTGGCGGCTTGAGGAACCTGCCAAAGAGCGGAATCAACTGATCCAAATGGCCAACCCGGTCATGCCGCTGCCCCCGTCTGACGGCACATGATGTGGAAAGCCTCCTTGCGACAACATAAACGTCGAAAGAGAGACAACACAGATGCCAATTGCCTCGGTTGACAATCCACTTGAATCTGTTCCTACTGCTTTATCCTATTCAGCCTGATAGTTACGGCAGAACTCACACCGTTGCGAGATGAATTGATGAGCATCACCCTTCATCCTGGGTGCCGCAGCAGAGCACAGATTTTAGGACAAAATGGCCGGTCGCAATATGGGTATGAGTGAAACGAAACAAGGCACAGTTAGTGTAATTCCTATAGTAGAGGTCGGCCTGGAACAGTTGCACGATCTGTGAGCAGAGTTTTATCGCCGAGGACACATGATACACGCACTATTGCAATACCATTTTATGGAGCCTCTTCCGCGGACTTGCTCCGTCCACGCCGCTGGGTCAGAAACCTCGTGAACCTAGATGGCCGCGCCTCCCGCTCCTTCGCCTCGTCAATAGCTTCGCTACCCTCAGACTTGGGCTCATGCTTGTCCGGTGATTTTGTCAGGAACTCGACGATGACGTTCCACAAGTGATTGCCGCTCATCGTATGCTCGTCCATCAAGAAGGCTTGGTCCGCGATTTGCATGAGTCGTCTTGCCTCCTCGGTGTCCCTTCTCGCGACGATGCTACTAGGGGGCGGCGCCTCATCTACGTCGAGTGCCCACGCCCAAGGCCAGCTGCCTGTGCTGATCAAGCCCTCCTGGATGCCTTTCGGTGTCGCCACGCGCCGCTTCCTGCCTTTCTCCGGCTCCCCCGATGACAACGCATTATGCAGCTGTGAGATGTGGTGCATTGCGTCATGTGCGTGGCGCTGAAGGTTCCGCCTGCGCTCCTTCGCAACCGACTTGTACACCTTTGCGAACCGCCCCTCGAACTCCTCCCGCCCAGCGAAGTAGCGCCGCACGACAAGTTCGTTGACTTCTCCGACGAGCTCTTCGGGTAGCTGGAACGCGGGTAGCTCGGCCTCGGGTTCAAGAGGACGGATGACGCCGTTAGTAGAAACGCGCTCCCGAATCATGGGTTCCTGGCAAAACTGAGCAGGATTTCCGCGTATTTGTGGTAGTGACAACTCACTATTCTGGTGTTATATACAGAGGATTCGCCTGCGCGCCGCACACCCTCCGTGCTGCCGGATGTGTCACGCCCAAAACGCGGACCAGCAACATCGTTTGATGGGGTGTTGTCTCTCTCCTCCGATAATATACGCGAAGGACGCCTCTGGAAAAATGAGCTGACAGTATGTCTTGCATTCCTTGTCTTACTTGAGCCTCGCCGAAAAGGGCTTGATGTCCCGTCGGACGTTGCGGGCCGGTCACGCCCGGACACAGTCGACGAAGACGAAGGGCTGGCGGCCAGCGAGGGTGCGAAAGCGTTCAACGTCGGGGAGCCGGGCGGGGTGCTTGGAGGCGAGGCCGTCATTGGAGTATTTAGCGAAGATAAAATCTGTGGCGGCGGGGGAAGCATGCCAGTCGCGAACTTGCAGAAGGTCGCTATTGCGCGATAGCAGTATTTTGCGGGTGTTGTGAACGAAAATAGGGTCGGCAGCGTGTGCGCTGCATCTGCCGCTAGGATTTCAGGATGTTACGCGGAGCGCGAGCAAGATGTTCTCCATACCATCCCATATCTGCAGATGAACCTTCGTCGGACCATATCGAGACTCAATACCTTCATAGGCCGGGTAGATGTTTCTCGCTTCGCTCTTTATTTTGAACCTATCGGGATATGCAGCCTTGTGCGCGCTTCCATTCCCTGTGTGAGTCCACAGACTACGCAACGGCGTCTTGTCCACTCACAGGTAAACAATCTCGTCCCGGATAACCTCCTTCTCGCTGGCGATGATAAATAGTGGTGGAAGGCCTCCGAGGTAGCCAGTGACTGCGCTGACTAATGGATGCTGTAGCTGGTAGTTCGGGCAGTACATCTGAACCTGCTCCTCAATTGTCAGCGTCTCACCTTTCTCCGTGACCAACGTGACCGTTTGGTCGCGCACACCTGACGACGGGAGGTGTGCCGTTGAGCCCAGGTGCACAGTGCCTCCCGCCGGCGTACTGATATCGTGCGACGGCCCCACATGTGGTGATGGCGCAGGCAAAGTCGGGCTAGAGACAGCGGGGGCGGAGGAAGAGCCCATGTGCACAATCTCGCGCACCCGCGTGCGGATGTTGTTCTGCACCTCCACGGTGACGTCTTTAGGGGGTGGTGGCCAAAGCGTACTCGGCTTGTGAAATGAAAGCCCATACGGCGGGAGAACGTCCTACTCGCGCCATCAGCTGCATTCGGATGAAGAGGGAAGCACACGTACCGTAGCGTTGTTGATGTGTACGCTGGGGAAGGAGTGCGTGAGATCGCACCAAGGCGAGATGAGAACAGCACCGGCGGGCAGCGGTAGTCCAGAATCTCGGATGACTTGTAGCAATGCGATCGACAGACCACCACCTGCAGAGTCCCCCGCTACCACTATGTGGGCCGGTTCTACTGGGCTATGAGATGCCTCGGGAGGGGGATGTATCAAGTAGAGGTCTATGCCACAAGATAAGAAGAAGCCGGCGTCGAACCGACCACAAACACCTACATGCAGCAAGGAAGTCTTGGATGGCGCAAGGGAAAGGGTATTGGGGTGAAAGACGGTAGTTGATCGCAAACACACGACCGCCAATCTTGCGGGCATAACGCTCTAGACTATATCTATGGGTGCGCGTGAGGTGAAGGACAACAACTACCACTGTTGCACGGACCTCTCTTGATCTATGCTCCCGAAATAATAACCTCCTACGCGTATGAAATCAGCCTGTTATCCTCTATACATGGAGAAGTACTGACCACCGTGTGCGTAGAGTATGCATCGCATCTTGTCCATCTCTGGGTCATAGACTGCCGGCTTGTCGTCATCGTGGGCGTCGTCGCCCGGAGGTTGACGAGAACGGGATCTATGTTCCTTCTTCTGGGACCTGCTCCGCTTCTTGGCCTCTTGCCAATCCTTCTTCATGGTGATCCACTCAGCATCAACACTGCGGACGCTGAGTGATTAGTGTGCAGCAGACTGTACTGCGTAGCCACGCACCCTCGCACACCACGGACCTGCCACCACTTCGTGCCGCCTACTGCCCGCCTCGTCATTTCCTCGCCTCCAAGAGCCTTGATGAGGTAGGTCGCAGCATCGTCGCAGCATGACATGGGTACGAGAAGTCGCACGACACGCGTCCATGGTGGCGATGGTGTTCGAGTATTGGAGAACTCCTGCAGCTCCTCTACAGTATGCCTACCGGATCAGTTAGCTTACTCCTTCAGTCTATGCACGCACAACACTCACTTTGTCGCAGTGAGAAGGAATGTCTGAGGCGTTCGTTCACTCAGCGTTCTTGTAAGGGTCTGGCGATGGAATTGAACACACCTTGATGACATGGAATGCCTGGTCATACAGTAGCTCATCACGACTCAAATCTGTTGCCTCATCCCCCCGCTCGTCGATGTAGTGTTTCACGAGGGTTTCAAGCAAGAGAGGACCCAGCTTTAGGCCAGCCTGGCCAAGGAGTGAGTTGAGCGGCATCGCATTGGATGTGGTCGCAATTAAAGGACATGTCGTAGGTTCTCGATAATGTCAGTTCGGGGCCAATCAATAGCATTCATTATCACTCATATAATATCTGTAACAACATATTTGTTACATCTTCCATCAAAGTCGGTTTGGAGGTACAATCAGCAAGTATTATGTATGACTCATTTCTACGCCGATAACAATAGATCTCGGCACACATTGACATGAACGGCGAGTCCCGAGCCCATTTTGGGTCTATCTCACGAGTTACATTCCTACCTTCGTGCCTCAGGATATCCTTGTCTGACCCTCAGTTCAACCAGCGTCATCTAGTCCGAGCGGCATGTCCGTCCAAGCTTGGAAGGTCCACAGTGCAGTGGAAATGCAAGGGGCTGCGAAATCGTCAAGGCAGTACAAGAATAACAGGTTGTCCCGCTAGTCCTACTTCCTCAACCGTGCCATCCTCTTGCAGGCCACCCCTCTCGTCGGCACGCACATCAACAATATTGACATTCCGGTCATGAGGCTCGTCAATAGGGGCCCCTGGATCCGTCCTACGGTCCGACACTCTGATCCGAGGAATCCGGACGAAACCACACTCGATTGGAACCAACTTCCAAAGCAGTGTCTCCTCTCCTCCGGGCAATATGATGGGTAAGCGGCCGTTACGGAGGCCAGCAACAATGAATGCGTCATTGTTATCTGTTTCGAGGTGCACGACGACGTTCGCAGAGCGCGTGGGCTGTCGATTGCGGACGATGAGGCGAAGGATGAAAGGCGTGTGCAGTTTCGCCGTCGGAGGTACGTCGAGTAGCGCGACGAGGCCGTCTCGTGGCGGCCGCAGAGTTGGTAGCGAGAAGCGAGTCGATGCCGGGGTACTGTGACCACCATCGGGGAGTATCCTGTGAATGTTGAGGGTTACGTGCTTGCTGTCAATATTGTGTCGACCACAATGCTCACCGTCTCCAGGTCAGTTCGTAGGTTCCTGGGGCAGGGATGTCCTGCCCCTCAGGAACGTCGTCTCTCACAGCTAGACTCACCCTGCAACGGTCACAAAACTCGTCACCCGCGAGCCACTCTGTAATATGTACATGTTGGTCTAGGCAAGACTTAGCAGTAGAACGATGCGTACCCGTGATGAAATCGTCTTCAACTTGGTCAAGCGAGCTGTCCACAATCTTGGCAGTACGTCCATCCTTACACGTGAATCATCAGTCTTTCGGATCGCCGCGGACAATGTAAGAACACATACATGTGTGACAAGCTTGATAGAGTCTACCATGATGCCCGATGGAGCCGTGCACACCATCGTCGTGGTTACAATCGCTTCTCCTACATCCCCGTCGTCCCAGAACCCATCGTCGTATGTCATCAGATCTGCGAGACCGGGCGAGGGCTTCAACGACCGTCTGTACATGGCTTTCTGCTCGATACTGAGCGGCTGCACAGCGGGCACCACCAGTGTCCGAATCGCCTCGTCCCTGTCGACACGTGACTGCGAAGGGCTCTTGGGTGACCCAGGGCTCTCTGGCTCGTGGGCGACGGATGTGGGCACCTCGCGGTGCGATTGTACAGAGATGTCAATGACGCGGTCGTATACTGTACCTGCACTGGAGAGATATAAGATGACGGAGGTGCTAACGCCGGGCGCGAGGGTGCCCAGCGGGACGCCTTTGATAAGGCTTGTCGACCGTTCGTCCCCCATGCGGATATAGTTCTCTCCTGTACAGAGGATCAGCTGTCTATCGACTGGGACTAGAATTACGAAGCAAGTTACCTAGTTCATCATATTCTGTCGGCTGCAGCAGTGCATCCACGACCATCTCCAATTCCTTGTCGTCTTGATTGCTCACGTCGATGACAATGGGGAACTCCTCGCCGATGTAGGCGGGTGCGTTGTAGGTTACAGAGACGTGAACCTTATGAGGGCGGTGTCGGACACTGATGAGTGAATGTCAGTTTCATGAAAGTTCGGACTAAGCAAAGTCCGCACGTCACAGCTGAATATTGATCCCTGCGGACAGGTATATACGCGAGCGGGTCGAAGCCGCTGAGCCATCTTGGGTAGGGTGCTTTTTTTTGCCCAGAAGTGTGAAGAGGTATCTGTATGTTCCAATTGCCTTCCTTCATTGCGAGTACGATCCGCTCTATCTGGTTCATAATCAGCCAACCTGTGAAGTGAGTGTGAGAAGCACGTCTATACCTTAAAGGTTGCAGGCACATCACACGATACACTGCCGTAGAAAACTATCGTCCCTCCAGCACCCCACCGAAGTGAACCGTCGTATTCCCTTCCTTCGCCTTCGCCAGGGGCAATATGGCCCAGGTCTACTCTCTGCACGATTGGTAAGTCCGCTGAGCAGTCGTTGGATGAGTTGCGTATGGCGATAGGAGGCATATCACCAGAGATATGGATTGTTAGGGTCGAAAAATTCAAGGAATGCAGCGAAACGGCGGTCTTGGATGTGAGCGAGAGCTGGAATGCGACGGATTCGCCGACGAGGACGTCAGACCGCCAGAATACCGCACACGAATCCACTACGTATGCATCGTCAGCTAGAACACATATCATACAAGCGGTACATACGTATGGGCTCTGACTCGGACTGGTCTATCACCAACGGCTCTTCGGGAGATGACGGTACGGAACTCTATGGCTCGGAAATCGGTAAGGGAAGTGTTTTCCCCGGAGCCTCGCATACCTTTATGACAGCCAGAATATCTTCCTGTGTTGAGTTAACATCGTCGTCTTGCGTCTGTATGCCTGAAAGGACTCCCGTCAACGACTTGGGAGGGAAAGGGACGACGATCCACACCATGGCCAAGCATCTCGAACAGCAGCCTCACGCTCAGCCCCATATCACCCATCTGTTGCGCGCACGAGTACCACACAGATAGGAGGGGACGCAACAGCGAGTCCCATTGCTCGCGCCGATACGTCTTCGCGATCCGCTCGAAGAACCTGCAGTTCGATGGCAAGCGTCAATGGAGTGATGTGTCATGCCCGTACCAGCGTACATACCGTACCGCGAGGTCGAATTTGCCTGACTCGTAGTAAGTGTGCGCGATACGGTACGCGATCCATAGCGTCAATCTCCCGTGACCCTGGGCGTCTTTCGGAGTGTACGCTTTGAAGAGGTCGTACGCGCGGGTATAGAGCTATTCCAGGGCTCCTGAGTAAGCCTTTAGAAGCAGAGCAGAGAATGCGACTGCGACCAACCTCGAGGATGAGGGTGAGATGGTCGACCTTCTGCTCATTGCTGAATCCAGGAGGTGGTGCAGTGGTCGACGAGCCTTCCGCCTGCATACGAATATTCAGCACCGCTTTCATAAAGTTCGAAGACCATATCGAACCTCGCCTCTTGCCACACTCAGGAATCGCTCTCTCCGCCTCTCCGTGCACCGCGCCGACATATAATAGTAGAACCCAGGGTGCTGCAGCGCCTGGCTTGGATTCAGGCCCAGCGCACGGATGGCCTCCAGCTCGAGTGCGCCGCGTTGCCCACTCTCGAAAGCTTGAGCCGCCGCTGCCGCTGCCGCGTTGGCGGACGAAGACGTAGGGAAGTGTGCTGGTATCTTGAGCGTCGAGCGCGTGCCGTGCTCCAGCAGCTCGGCGAAGGCCCGGTGTCTACAACGAGCTCGCTAAGTATCGGAGGGAAACAGTGGAGAGAGGACAAACGCACTGCCGAGCAAGCCAGCTCCAGAACTCGAATGTCTCCTCGCCGATCCCCCACCCACGCGAAAAGTCTGCAAACTTACGCATGTGACTGTTGTGGTGTGCGAGCGCAAGCGCATACTCGTCGTTGTATAGGTAGAGCTTGCATATCTAGGAGACATAGTTGACTTGGGATGCCACGGTGACGAAGGAAACCGGACCTTCAGGTTGATGCAGTCCGCAAGGACCTTTGCCTCCGCCCAGCGCTTCGTGCGTGGCGGCAGAATCGCCGTGGAGCCGAACATGATCACTAAGCTCGAGTATGCATCCTGGTAGTGCCTTGCTTGTCATTAGTGATGCACATAGCGCATGTCTCTGTGCGCGTCACGTACTTCAGAGCGACCTCGTCCTCACCACGAAACTCCGCGAAACACGCCATCTTATACTCGTACCGCACTGTCCATCCCTCCGGGCGTAGCGGTCGACTGGGCACGCTCCCGATAGGCTGCGTTACGGGGTAAGTCGAAGTGACTTGCGAGTGCCGGTTACGCTTCCGCCGGACACGCTTTGAGTGGTTGGTGTAGTACTCTATTGCGGGCTCATAGAGGGCCTCTTGCAAACTGCACAGATGTAAGGAACACCCACTATGAAGGTCGTACAGACATACCTGTGTGCAAAGTCTCCAATCTCTGCCTGCGATACGGGCGACAGAACGAACAATGCAGCTCGGGGGTCGAGCCCACTCTGGCGGCGTATAAAGGTGAGACGACCATCAAGAGTGGGGTCATCTGCAGCGGATCAGAAAAGAACGGTCTACACACAACAGCTGCACACGTACCGAGCAGCTTCCTGCTAGCCAGCAGCACCACCGTCAACTTTACACCACGCTCGCTCACGGTCTTCTTCCGTGCCGCAATCTCTGCACACAGCTCTGTATCCCTCTTTCGTTCCTCTACCTCCCGGTCACGGTCCGCCTCGGCTGTCTCTAGGGGCGCGCGAGTCGTTGGTGCGTGTTCGAAGAGACGTGTGAACACTACGAACACGGATGGGACGAGTCGTGTGTGTTTGCGAATCCATATGGGCGCGATGAGTCCGTCGGGGTAGAGCGGTGACGATGGTGTGAGGGGCGACAGCGGTGAATGCGCGGTGGGATAGTCGGGGTGGTCTGCCGGAACGAGTCTGCGGGGAGGAAACTTGACATCCTACACTCGAGAGCTATCAGCTGTGGGCCCCCGCTGTAGGCCATTCCAGACACACCTTATCAACAAGGATAACTTGGAACGTTTTCTTCTTCTCCGGCTGCCATATCGCGACCTTGCGTTGATTGACCAGCGCCTCACGCAAACGGTGAGAGAGCACCACGAAAGGGTCTGTGGTCTTCCCGGAAGCTGGAGGGGGGTCGAGGCCTCCTATGAACATGACTGGAGCCAGCTGCGTGAGCAGCTCTGCCGGGTAGGAGTTCATGGTTTCAGTCGAGGTCGCAGTGTATGCCGTTACCGATCTGCAGTTGCTATTATAGTGTTCTGATTGGTGGAGGCTGGTACAGTCCTCAGGCTGAGCTCTTCACCAGGTACCTGTTAGGAGAAGAACTTAGCTATCGACTCTCGAGTTGCAGTTACAAGGAGGCCCAGGAGGGCACGCTACGATTACCCGCTAGTCCGACGAGGCGTCTCGCGCCACATGGGGACGACCTTCATCAAGGTCTGACTCTCTGACTCGCTCAACAACGACATGAAACCCTCTCTACATTGCTCTAATACGATCTACTAGCCGACCAAAGGGCTGTGCAGATATGTACACGAAAGCACGAGTGATCGGATGTACATAGGTGATTACTTGCTCTGGCATACATCGGCTCTAAAACGCGCTCGAATTGACGACATCCCTGTTCTCGTCGATCTCCACAACGAGTCCTCGACCTATCCACGGTGGCAGCCTATGTACACCTGACGCGTCCAGACCACCAGCAGTGATACCATCGCCGAAGAAAACGTATCCAGGGATATAGCGGTCGACGAAGCTAGGCACGTAGTCAATATCGCCATCAAGCTGTAGGGTCACCGAGACTCACGAGATGACCTGTTCGTCCGACATGCCATGCCCGCCGTTGAGCGACTTCATATGGTGTTCTTGTTGCAGGCGCCACTTGTATATGTGTGAGTACGGATGGGCCGTTTCCGGCTTGATCTATATCATCGTCTCGTTCAGGGAGACAGCTCGTTTCGCGTGCAAACGTACTTGGATAAACGTGTCAAACTGCTGCCACCACTCAACGTAGTCCTTGAGCCGCGCGTTCACGTCCATGACGTCCAACTTTCTGAACCCCTTCGTCTGGAAGAAGTCCGCGCCGAGGTCGGGAACGGGTGCAGCCCACCGCCGGTCGAGCTCCTCCGCACTCACAGGGTAGAACCCAGTACACCATCCCTCCAGTATGACGACGTCCAACGGAGCACGTACTGCCGTACCCACTGGTACCCGGTCGCCCTCCCCGGCATGTAGGCTCTTGTCGAATCTCGGGAGAACGACCTCTTCTCCGTCAGAGTCGTTGATCCGCTTCAGCTTGCGGAGGATATCATTTCCGAGCGGGACGTCATGGGTGCCCGGTTGGCCGCGTCCGCGCAGGAGCCCGTTGTCCAGGTTTGCTTGCGCAAGCGCAACAAGACCGTCATGCGGAAGGTAGAGATCATCGATGGAGAACAGTGCAACAGAGAGTGTGTGCGGCGTGGCCACCAGCAAGTCGCGCAGGCGCGTGGTGAGGTACGTCTTTCCGCTTCCCTGCGGGCCCTGCACGGCGACCATCAATGGAGGTATCCTCTGGCCTGCGGTGAAGCGCGTGCGGAACTGAGATAGCTGGGAGAGGACATGCTGGCGCATGAGCTCGACGGCGGCGGGCTCCCTGGACTGGTACCTGTGAGTAGTCCCCACGCTGTGAGTGAAGATCAGACTGACATCGGGCATCTTCAGGCTATCTGATGTCGATTGTGAGGACTATCCTGCTATGTTAGGGGCGGCATATATACCGTGCATATACATTGCCTGAGGCCGGAGTGTTGTTTCCGAGTCCGTCATTCCGAAGGCACGCCGGGGGTCATCTGACAGTGCACTGCATGCTGCTGATTCGCTACACACAAGGACTTGCTGCAACAGTAGCTGCAAGGGCGAACTGCAGCCAAACTAACGCATGACGAGACCAGACCTTGAGGGTACTCAGGATTTGAGAACGACGCAGTTCGGGAAAGAAGGAAGGAAATGAACGGGAACTTAACGGTACTCAAGTATCTCTGACAATCACACATGATCATCGCGAGCTTACCCTCCCTATGCCCAGGGATATCCGAATAATCACTCAGGAGGTATACCAAACAGGACTGCGGCTGCATGATCTATATATCCTCGCATACACTGGATAATTGTCCTGCGTACCAAATCCCATGGATAACGACTATGTTGTCCTCAAAGCCCTCAAGATCATCTGCAGCTGTACTCTGGGCAAGGAAGGCTCCGTACCTGACATGGTGCAAGTAAGTATCACGGCGTCTAGACCGATGTAGGATCTACGACTCGGAATCCGTCGACGTCGTCTCACTCCAGGTCTCCTCCTCGTCGCGTATACGAGGGTATAGCGGGGCTTCCTGGTGACCATTCTAGGAAACATGGTCACGGCATGTTGCACAGAAGCGTACCAGAGCAACTCACCAAGACTGCAGCTACGTCTATGCGCCCTTGTCTGCACTGGTCAATTGCCCATCGCACCGACTCCCAGGAAGGAGATGGATCCTCTTCCATTGTGTAATCGTAGTCGTCAGGGTCATCTGGGACTCCTGTGATGCCGGGGAAAAGCGCATGCAAGAAGATTCCGACCTTCACGGCTTGCAAAGAGCATGGCGTCCGATAGAATTCGAGGGTAGACAGTCGTAGATGCTGTTGCTCCGCGCTAGGAAGGAATACGTCATTGTCGCACACTTCAGCATTGATCCCGAGTGACTCCAGCTGAGGGCAATTTCTGGCAAGGTGCGCCAGATTCCGCAAGGTTACCGGTCGAGTAATGGGCTCGAAGGGAGCCCGACTGTGCAGAATCAACCGCTCTAGAAGAGGCCACGATGCGGCGAGTTCTTCGAAGACGTCATCGAGACAGTCGATGAACATCGCTGAAGTGAGCTCAAAGCTGCAGATATTGGGGAAGCAGAAAAGCTGCCGCAGCGTTGTTGAGCATATGTATTGGGCCCCATCCACCTCCTCGTCCCAACTGCTTCCGCCTGTGTCGATGTCGATGTCCTCCAGGGTCTCATGCGAGCATCCCTCACATATAAGTTGGATGAGGCTAGCCAGTGTGTCTCTGTCGGAGGGAGCCTCGGGGTGGATGATTATATTTCTGATTTGAGGAAAGCGGAAGGAGGAGAGGGCTGGGAGGAAGCCATCGAGTGTGCACATCGACCGCAGATGAAGACTTTCCAGGGCACTGAAGATGTGTCGTGAAGCTGGTGTATAAGTCTCCAGGGTTGGAGCGGTCATGATCCAATTATCGGTCGTTCCATCGAGAAGTGCCAATCCCCTGAGATGCGGGAGGGATGCCACCTGTAAGAGGTTGTCAAATGGAACAGGCGTAGGAAGCCTTTCGAGTTGAAGGTAGGTTAGAGAATGGAGCGATGGGATAATGCCATGGAAGAGCTGTCGCATAGCAGCCGCTGATGGATTGCCGTGATCATCGAGTCGTATGTTCAGCGTGGTGAGGTTAGGGGAGCGCGAAGGTAGATGTGACAAGGCAGTGAATAGGACTTGGTGTGCATCATGGAACGAACGTGCTTGCAGGACCACCACGTCAAGTGAATGGCAGAGGAACAGATGTGCGGAGCGGTATTCTCTCGCGATGGACACATCGAGGCTACACAATTTGGACAGCAACTGCCTGTCAGGTCGAGAGGAGATGAGACACTGGAGGAGTCTCTCTGACACATGTCGTCCCCCAAGGCTATAGGGCTTAGTCGCTACGGTGACAACATCGAGGGTCCGAACACGCCTAGCGTAGTGGTCGAACCGGTACCAATCATGCTGCGTGACGGGTCGACCCGGTGTCCTGACATCCTGAAAGGATTAGACCAATAGTTGAAGGTTAAAACTAGCACAAGACGTACTAGCACGTTGTGAGCTGAGACCATCCATAGATCCTCGGGTAAGCACTCCACTAGGTGACCTATACCACACTGTTCACTCCAGATGTAATCCATTGCTGGCTCCAGAAATGTCCGGCATGTAAGTCCTGCTGCAAGAACACATCTCCGTGAGTTGTACTCCGCCCACACTTGTCTCATGATCAAGTCGACCAATTCTGGGATGGCCAAAGCTTTATGCATGATGAGACAGCCAGTATAGACTGTCCGTCTGCCAAAGAGGGGTCGAAAATTGTAGCCGAGTGTAGCTGAGCACACATTAAGTATCAGAAGCGATGAGGTTGCGGACAAAGTAAAAGGACAACCTAGGTAGCCTGAACTTGAGATCCAATCAACTCATGGTCCCAGCGTATGGGCTCAAGCTACTCACGATATGCAGATGCACTCGTTGAGGGAAATGGCAAGCTTAGCAGGCTGGCGATTTTGTGTGTGATGTTTTGCTAGTTGGCCGCCTATGCTCGGATCGCATAACTTTAAGCGGAGTCTTAAGTCAGACTTTGCAAATTACGTCATCATATGGAGTGGCCTTGTAACTGACTCAAATATTGACAGCCCGAAATGTCTCATTCCATCTCCGATAAGAAATCATTTGTTGGCCCTCGCACTCGCACGCACACACCAGTGCCACGAATCCTGCTCCACGCTGTGCTGCGTGCTCGTTCACTCCCGAGGCCGCGCCCACATAGCCTGTCGTAGTTGTATCACCCGTACCCGACTCTCACTATGATGAACTCGAATGAACCGAGCACACCAGGCGTCGCGAATGTCTCAATGAAGTTCAACGACGCGCAGCGGCAGTACCAACAGCTTCTCGACCGCATAACGCCTTTTGTACTCTACCGATGGCTTGGGACAGCGGGTCTTCTCGCTGTTTTCGCATTGCGGATTGTCCTATCACAAGGAGTGAGCACACAATTCTATACGTGCGAGGCAGAACTAACGAGCGATGCGGGGGCGTGCGGATTAGTGGTATATAGGTACGTGCCATCCTATGTTGAGAACACTCACAGAAGCTAACAATGACATCTGGGACCACAGTATGCTGTACGTACTTTTTTTGCACGGATACGTGCTGCCATATTCACACCCGAAACCCAGACGCACATGCAATATACCTCTTGAACCTTCTCCTTGCCTTCCTGCAGCCCAAATTCGATCCGTCCCTGCAGGATGATCTCCTAGCCGACGAACTTGAGGGTGGTGCGGAGGACACGGGTGCAGAGCTGCCTTCGCAGCGTGACGACGAGTTCCGGCCTTTCGTTCGTAGGCTGCCAGAGTGGCAGTTCTGGTACGTCTCCTGTGCACTTTCGCCTCCGCGCACATTTGACAAATTTTATGATTGGCCACAGGCTGTCTGCGACCCGCGCGTCGCTGATCGCGCTGTTCTGCACGTTCTCGGAGGCCTTCGACGTGCCGGTCTACTGGCCGATCCTCGTCATCTACTTCTTCATCCTCTTCACGCTGACGATGCGTAGACAAATACAGTGAGTAATCTTGTTCTTGGCTTGCTACTGCCGACTCATTTGTCGTTCACAGACATATGATCAAGTACAAGTACATCCCCTTCGACTTCGGTCGGAAAGTACGCTACGGCAACCACTAGTATATGATATAATGACGAACATGTTGGGCGTGGATAGGCCTTTTCTATGTGGTTAGACCCTGTTCCCTGCATCATGTGTTGTCATCGGAGAATATGCAAGTCATGGAAGTGGGGACCTTGTATGCCTCGATGATTGCGTTACTTGACTGACCATGGCCCTCGCTGCTCGAGTTGCGCGACAGTGCAAAGTCATTGTGTTGTGTCTGAAACGGTGGTATTGCTGCGCCGCTGCAGTCGTCTCGCCTAGTGTGTCAAGGGGAGGAGTCGCGAGCGTGAAGCCGAGCCCCTACTTATAGCGTGGTTTCGCTGACAGCTTGTTCCATCAGGCCAGGCGGTTCACTATGTCACTGTGGCTCAGGACAGAAACGCAGGTTGATGTACCCCACCGTCGTCATTGCCAGCAGACCGGCAGCTTTTTGAACCAAAATCTGATCCACGAAAGCGGGTCTGGGAGTCAGTGCTGAGCGACATGACGAGTCCGATGCTAGCGTCGAGGATACTGATGCTGAACAAGCGAGAGGCAGGCTACGAGCTCTATCATGGCGAGAATGGCAGTGAGCGACTCGAATTGTGTCGGTGCATGTACGCGTTGTCACCGCGATCAATCGACAATGGCGTTCAACCAACGGTCGACCTCCTTGGCCGCCGCCATACGACGTGCGAGAGGCACCGCTGTCGCTATATTGTTTGGTGGCGATTATGATCACCTCGGGTTAGACGTAGTCGTGGAGAGTAACAACCACATCAGCTACGAAATGACTGCTAAGCTTGAAAACGGACTCTACACAGACATCCTCAAGTAAAGACGCAACGCTGCCAGTCGGCCGCGCGGCGGTATCGAAGGAGGCGGTCTATTTGACACCGTGCCGGTTCATTTACAGATTTGCACATAAGGCTAGTCGTGTTGCACTAACCAGACAGCCTGAGTGACGCAGTGACTGACGAGATGAGGATGCATTTATCGCTCAATCACCTGTGGAGTCCAGTTCCAGTGAAAGTTCGCGCTGGTGGTGCCACCTCCGTCAAGTGCCGCTCATGCCCAAGCGGAAGAGTTCCGAAAGTGCGTTCAGCGCACTGTCAATCAGAATACCCGCGTGCTTAGTAGGGCGATCTTTGCAGGACCTATAACGGCTTACGCTCCGCCCGGTTGTGCGGTACTAGGGCACGCTCATCGCGAGCTGAAACGAAGGCTCCAAATACATGCACGAGCCAATGGCATCGTCAATCGGGCAAGTCGAGCTAATCTACGGTCGTGAGCAAGACGTGTTGGCAGACACTGCGCAGCAGCCTAGGTATGTTATTGGCTTACTAAAGCGATGTCGGACGTCAGCCGGGAAAGCTAGAACCTGTATCTGATCATGTAAGTGGTTGCGGATGCGGTGGCGTCGAGCGATCCGATCGAGTGGCGCGCGCGGCGGTACCGATTGGGATGTGTTCTGAATCTGAAACAGTGAACGTACACACGAGGAGGATGAAGCCTAGGTTGTACCCTTAGACAAGAAAGGTGCGATATTTGAATGATCACCAAGGTTGACCTCATTCTGACTACTCTGACAACTTTGCATCAGGTTAGCATGGAAGAGATGTGGTACGTACTACTTCTGGGGTAATTGAGTACGAACCACATCACCACGAGGAACTGGGGCTGTTGGCAGCCTCCCAGAGTCTTCTGGTGCCCATTCTATAGTAGTCAAATTTGGTGGTAACACCCACATTCACGTCAATATGGGGACCTCTGTATCCCTCCTCCGGAACTCCGGTGCCACACAGCTGTGCACTTGCCCTTTGAGCGTCTCATGCGTAGATATAAGGCGAGAAGAAAAAACTCATAACAATCTCCCCACCGGACCTTGCTTCGAACACTACCCCTTGCAAGTTTTGCTTGTGAGCTCACAACATTATACACCGTTTATTCTGTACTCACTGACGTGCACTCATATGGACAGCTATTCAGTGAGTCGTCGCCACAACTTCACCGCCACTCGAGCGCCGGCCCACTGACTAATTTTTGTCGCCGCTAGGATCATGTCAGCATCAAGCGCAGCTCCCGAAATTGAGCACATTGGCTTTCACCAAGGTGCCGAGCAACATCTCGACTCGGTCGTTCAAAACATACATGAAGGGCACTCCTCTTAGCACGAACTATTGGCGACTATTCGTTACTTTCGGCCCCAGCGTATCCGTCTCCATAAACATGGTGATGGTCTCCGGCACAGACATGACGGGTTTCTGTGGCATTGCCCACCAGGAATATGCCATGCCACAAAACTTCCTGACACATTTCCTGATGACCCTTGGTCCCAAGCCATTCACCCTCCGTGACAGACATCGTGAGACTATCGTTTATGTAAGGCATCCACAACTTAAGCGCCATTCCAGCTTGAGAGGTTGAACTTGAAGTAGACTTCGACTTCTTGAAGCCGAGGACTCACGAGTCGAGTCGAGAGTGTACAGGTATATAATCCCACCATCTCTCTGTTCTCCAGTGCTGATCTTCTGCAACCTCTGTCAGCACAGCCCATCTGTGCGGCCGAGCTTCAAGTCTGCCATTAGTGGCCGTGTCGACCGAGCGTATTCTCAAGGTGAGCACGAGATGCGTGTGTTTTATCTTCACGGCAACGTCCCACACATTCTTACGACCATTCAGAATGTCTCAAACTCTCGTACCTGCCTCAGGAGGTCCCGATGACTCTGGCGCCACAAAGCTCGTTCATGACAAGTATGACAAGTACGACCTGTCGGACATCAGTACTATTCAGGATCGTACCGTTCTCGCTGAGCTACTATGGGCCAAAAAGATAAATTGGGTCGATTACACTCGGGCTGATGCGGTTCTGCGGGGCATACAGCCCACGCCAGTTGACATACGCGATGTCAAGGTCATATTTCCGGATGATTCGCCCTCCATAATATCCCCCAAGAAGTCCTGGACCTGCTCGAGTCACCCTTGCGGCGATCGTCTCGAAGCACAGCGAGCCCGACAGTCGACCGTATCAGTGAAACCATGATTGTAAAGCGCGGCAACGTAGCCACCGAGGCAAAGACGATGATGTTCATCCGGGAGCACACTCGCATCCCAGTTCCCGCTGTTCACCTTGTTTTCGCTGCCTGTGGGGTAACATATCTCGTGATGGAATATGTGCCGGGGGGAGACTTGCAGCACCTCTGGCCAACTTTGCAAGTTTCTGAGCAGCAGTCTGTGCTGTCTCAGATACAGCAATATATCCATGAGCTTCGTGCCATCACTCCTTCCTCTCTGACCCCGGGACCCCCCGGGGGCGGCGTCTGTCACGGTGGCTGGTTCTCTGAAAACCGCGATTTCAAGAGCCATCAGGACATCGTCGACTTCTGGAACTTGAAATTCATACCTTACAATATCAATGACAACGGCAACTCCACCTCAGAAATTCCACCAAACGGAAGTCGTTTCGTTGCAGACCATCCCCTGGTGTTCAGTCATTGCGACATTGTTCCCCGAAACCTGATCTTACGAGAGGGCACTGTCTGGATGATCGATTGGGAGCAGGCTGGTTGGTATCCAGAGTACGTGGAATATGCCTGCATCGCCAGCGGTGAAGGTGATCCGACGCCACGCGATTGGACAGAGGCTATGTTATCCCTCATTCGTAACTACGATCGAGAACACGAGATGCTGTGCAGTATCCAATGGAGGATCATGATAGGATTTCTATGATGCCGGTCTGCGCGGAATTGATTCTGGTCTAGCACCGAGTAGTAACTGTTCATGCGGCTTCTTGCGAACCTCGCTGTAATGTACCAATCCGCTCGCAATCGGCTACATATGTTCTACCTTCAATGGGTTTCCACAGTCGCTGTTCTCAGCTGGCTTTGGTGCCATTTATCGTCTTGCATCGGCCAGGGGAGACAGTCTCTTCCGGTGCTATGCAATGCAACAGAATGGAGCGTGACACTGTGAGGTGGACAGCAGGTTGATAGCACGGGCATGGTATGTCCTCTGCCCAAGGCAAGGCGGTGACGTTGCGAGGTAGCAGTCCTGTACGCCTTTATATACTGGACATTCGGACGAGCCAGTAGAACAGTTGGGAGGCGACAACTCGCGACACATGTGATATACAGAACGGTAAAGCATGGCTCGACCCGCCTCGAAAACATCGTTTACCCGGGGTTAAATCGTCGGATTGCTCCCAGACCCTTTGTGTTGTCGGTTCTGACGGGGGTCCAAAGGTTTCACCAGTTAAACACTGGACACCGGGAGGAGTTAGAGTTCGTCTTCACATCTTGTGAACAAGGGCAGACCCAGCGTACCAATATCCCGTGTCACTTTCCTCCATGGCCCAACGTGGTCGATATATTCATGTCACTTTCCTCCGTGGTCTGAGACCCTCCGGAAGACATTGGACCACATAGCTTAAAACATCTCTGTTCATACCACAGAAAATTGAACGCTGGCTCAAGGGCATGTGCCATGTGCGCGCCACGGCTTGCAGCGTTGTGGATGCCAGATGGTCCAATCGAGAAATCTCAAAGGCATGAGGTTCAACTGTTCCGGTTAGGTCAATACCTGGTGCATGCTGCTAAAGGTGAGGTCATGCTATGGCGCGATAGTGTGAGTGGCGCTGGAAAACATATGTTGTGAAGACCCCGGCACGGCATAATGAAGAGTGCAACACACGACTGACTGTTTCGATGTATCGCGCCCCAACGGCGCAGACGGTTAACTTATGAAGTTGTAGGAAGGAGATCGAGCGCCAATCCATGCTGCCTGCGTGGCAATTATGATCGACTTCAGGTGGGCGCAACATAGCAGGCTTGGGTCGGGAGCCTCTGAGACTACCTTCATTGGAAGGCAGTGTCCGTAACCTACAGGAAGAACCAGCAGAGCGGGCACGCTTCGAGGTGTAACGGATGGCGCAGCAGGGAACTTGTGTTCCACTAGCGGCTGTCTAGGGTACTGAATGACCGCATGTCCAACTCACACGCGACCAAATTGTACATATTCATGATAACGTGGCAAGCAGGCAACTCACAGGAAATCAAAGCACAATGTCACATGATGTTCAGCGAAGTTTCCGTAGCACATGCATTCAAAGCAAGAACGGGATGACCGCCTTGCGCTCCTTGGGGTAGTCCGGGAACTTCTCGTGGTACCACTGGTGTCCCTTCCACGCTCTGGGGAACATCACAGCTATCTCCGCGAGGAAGAAGAGCCAAGGCGGTGCGGCCGTCGCCACGAACGCGCTGAGCGACGCGAGCGATGGCGGGGGCGCGGCTGCTAGCGCAAACCCGAACCATTCGCACCACTCGCAGAAGTAGTTCGGGTATGAGATGAGGCGGTACAGGCCGCCATGCGGTACCGCATAATGCTCCTGCCTGCCCTGCTTGGGCGGGGACGACGCGCGGGCCTTGCCCTTCGCCTTGGAGGACCGCCGGATGTTCAGCAGGATCTCGTCATGCAGAATGTTGCCCGCAAGGCCGAGCGCCCAAAGCACGACCCCAGCCCAGAATGCGGGGCGCGCAAAAGCACCGGAGAGGAAGGCCTGCGCGGCGGGGGAGGCGAGGTACGTGCCGAGGAGCGCGCCGTTCGTGATGTTGAAGCCAATCGCGGAAAGCGTCACGCCAATGTGTGACTTCGAGCGAGACGGAGTGCGAAGGGGCGAGATGAGGGCGCGGTTCAGGTAGTGGATGATGTAGAGCGCGGAGAGGAAGGTTGGTGGATGGCTGAGCGTGAGCGGCGGGTGCGGCCCCGTTGACAGCGGATTGTTGAGAAACGCGTAGGCAAGAGTAATGGGAGCAATGAGCTCCATGCAAATCCACGACTTGATGCCTGCCAAGCATGTGAGCATAATTTCGAGACTAAGGCATGCCTGCCGCCATTGGCCGTCCTGGTCCCGGTCGATAGTATCATGGCGCTACGGGTGCACGAAGGAGGCGCATATACCCTCCCATTTGTACTGTGATGTCCCATGTACTCAGTGCACACCGAACGTAAGCTTCGCGAGCATCAAGTTATGTATATGTTCTCGCAAACAATATGCACCGGAGTCTATTATCAATGAGCAAGTCGAAACCAAGGCTTACCGTCAACCTGGAAGATGCTATGCTCCTTCAGTGCAAACCTTCCGAATGGTGCGTTGACAAAGAAGGTTACTGGAAATGTGGCAGCAGGTAGAATCGCGAACCATTTCCGAGCCGCTGTGTATGGGGTGCATAAGTACGTAGCACGTTCGGAGTGATTGGCAGCGTGTACTCACTGTCGTACCATACCCTCGCATCCTCAACGCTCACACCTTGCAGCATTCCGTTGTGATTGTCGAGTTGAATGTATGATCTGCCGAGAGAAGGAAAACGAGTAGGGTATATTTGAAGCTGGTATACGACGATTCACTGCCAAGACGACGGGGTGAAGAGAAGTCGTGGGACTAGTAGCTGGGTGGCATGCAGGGTCCGTGGGCGCTCCGCGGAACCCTATCCTCCTCTACAGTTACTCTCGGTCTGCTTGCACTCATCTATCATACTGCCAACATGGGCAGCGCGACTTCAAAGCCTATGAGACACTTCCCGAAGACACCGAAACCTCCACCGACTTGGGCTGGTGCTCGCACACTACATCCGGATGAGCCAGGAGCGCCGGCAGGGCCCAGCAAGCCAGCTCCTTCTCCAAAAGCGAGCGAGACGAGAAGCGAAGGTATACTCAGAGTGGCACCCTCACTATCTTACCATTGAATACTCGTTGCAAAAGATATTGAACGTGACGCAAGAGATCCTCAGTTCATCGCAATGCTGAGCAAGCTGGGGCCGGTTCACGTCGACCACCACATGCACGCAGTCCGACCGGTGAGTATCCACGCCTATATGTACCATCTGCTGCTGAAATCTTAGTGCAGGGTGCGGACCAGGCGCAGCGCGCCTTCCAGGCTCGCCAACGGTCAGAAGAGGACGCGCGCTCGCCGACGCCGACGCGGAACCGGATGCTCGCGGGCACACTGTACCAGCTACTCGAGGAGCGGAAATTGGTGGCGACGCGCGAAGAGCTTGAGAAACTCGCAAACCGGTACGAGATCGACGTGGACAAGCTCGAGAGCGTCGCGCGGTTCGTGAACAGTCCTAGTGCGGACGAGGGTTCGGTAAGGAGGGAAGTAGACAAGGAAGGCGTCGAACAAGTCAAGATGAAGGTGAGCTGCGCAGAGGGCGTGGTCTACAGTGCATGCTACTAAGCCACGCCATCCAGGCCTCATGGGTAGAGCCTCAGCTTCAGTCAGCCCAGCCTCAAATACCATAGAGACGGTGAGACGACCTAACACATCGGAAGCTTACGGTCAATATTTCTTCTACATACTCTGAACACCTCGCCCGTGCGTCTGTGAGATTTGTGATGATTAACATGCTACGCAGCATCCTCGAGCCCATGGTGGTGCGTGCTTGTTGAGGACATACCACACTTCATGTTGTCGCGCTCGATGGAGTCCACTCGATGCGTTGAACATCTGGACAGCAGTGATAGATTTGCGGCATCGTTCATGCTAGGTATGTACACTACTAGCATCTTCAAACGCGTACTCACTATTAGTGCTGTGGCGTAGGATCGGTGACATGCACTCTAGAAGGGTGTATCACGAAGTGGAGCGTACACTATGAGTCAAACCTAAGCTGGAGTTTGCAAACAGACAAGATGAGCGTGACCACCTCACTTCCTGTACTCGTACTTCTTCGGGTAGAGAATTTGATCTAGGCCCTTTGACCAAGGCCGTGCAAGCTTGTTGAAGAGGAACGTGCACTTCTCCTGGTCTGTCGCAACCTCCCAGCTCTGCGGGGTCGCCGCGACCTGCTTCGCAATTTCGGCCTTGACGCTCGTGGTATCAAGAAAGTATATCGCGTCGTGTGCGTAGGTAAGGAATCTAGCAGAGGGCTCTAATCAGTCAACTGTTGCTATTCCCGGGGACATAGGACGTACATAGTCTTGCACTGCCGACCAAGAGTAGTGTAACCCTTCTTCTTTTCTTCACGGAGCAATTCACAACCAGTTTCATCTTTGGTATCGACGTGATGTCTGTCTGCAAATGCAACTGGACTCACACAATCAGCATCGCGGGCAATGCACAACAGTGTATACTGCACATACGACTAAGACGCAGCGATAGCAGATATCAATATAAGTCACGTAAAGTTGCGAGCTACTCACGTTGATAGGCAGTCGACATAGCCCGGGCTAAGATATCCTGCCCTAGAAAGCTGCAGAGTTTGAACTGAGAAGCCAGGGCAGGTTACAGCTCAACACGAAAGGACCATTAACAATGGGGCTGGCTCACCACGGAAGCACAGATGGAATGAGTCATGCTGCAGCTCGAAGTGGTGCCAGTGGTCATCCACCAAACACTAATAATGACGGGTGTCCGGCATGAGCCTTCTTGAAAACGAAGCGAATTATGACTCACAAACTTATGTCTGGTGACCCAGTCGTCTCCCAAACATGCGGGAGCAGCTTGTATCAGAGTCACCACGAAGTGTTCAGAGAACTCTGTCTGGTTAGGGATCTTGTTGTAGGCTATCCGGCACGTATCCCAGTACGACACAGTTTGTTTTGACACGTCATCAAGGAGGTTGTAGAATTCGTTCGGTTTCGTCATTGTGGGTAGAACCGGGACTACGGAGACCAGTGGGTCAGTATTGATGTCATTCAATGATTTGAACGTTCAGTCACCAAGTATGTTGACAACTGTGGGAGGGTTCCGCACCCGTTCCTATGAGTATGTACGGAGTGCTAGCACTTGCTTCTTCCTCGCGCTGGTACCGAGACGATCTTGATGAGCGCTCGCTAAGAGTCGGCAACGTAAAGACGTGCATACCCAGCTCCTCGTGGTACTCGACTCGTGTTCCTGTACACCACCAGTCATGGTACGCACTGCATTGAGTAAAAACTAAGACAATTTTGTCCGTATACGAGCTTCTGGTACTGCGTTAGCCCGGGTCCACTTACAATCAGTGCGTGTTTACTCTGGTCACGTGGTCGCGTCATCAACGTCCAGAAAACATGACAACAGCGATGCGGACCGCACACCACGTTGAACAAGAATATATACGCCATTGAATGTAGCAAGTTCACAGCGGCACGTCTTCTTGAGAGTCATCCACAACATCGTCTTTCTGCTACCAGCTGTCAGCGCTCTCGCCAACTTCAATACGTGACCTGCACAGGCAGCCCCACAACTCTGCTGCTGTACACAACACCGCCCCTAATGACGGCAAAGAGATGGTCTTCGGGATAGTCGAGAACGCGGACGTCTACCAAGGGGTCTGCGTCAAGGACGAGCATGTCGGCATAGCTTCCAGGGGAAATGGTGCCAAGTTTAGGGTCACGCAGAAGTTTGGCTGTGGGGGACGTCAAGTTATCGCACAAAAGGTAGAGGTACATGGATGACAACTGGGTAGATACGTACCGGCGTTGCTCGTTGCGTGTTGTAGTACCTTGTTGGACGGCAGAGCAGCGGCACGAACAGTGAACTGCAATCCTCCGAAAGTGAGCTCACTTGTTGGCAAGGTTGCACGACGCCTACCTCCTCCGTCTGCAGCACCTGTAGATTGTTCAGAAGATCAGAACCGCTGCGGTGTAGACGAACGTCAACAATTCAGAAGCTTGTTCGTTCGTATAACGACCTCCACGCACTAGCAGATCACCACACCGGCCTCATCCGCGACCTTCAACGCATCGAGACCCTTCGCCATGACTTGCTCATTCTTGATTTTGCCTTCGGGCGGGAGGTAGTCTTCAAAAGGTGGGCGAACCATGATACCGTAGCAGGAGAGCGTCGGTGTCAGGAATATTCCCTTCTCGGCCATTCTACAAGCGAGTGGTAAGCTCACTGCAGGTGACTATCATGGGAGGTACTGACAACTGGGCTGTAGCCTTGCTGATCAAATTTCCATGCTCTATGGCAGTTACTCCATTCCGAATGGCGTGAATCACTGCCTCATCAGTGTACGCATGCGCAGTAGCTGCAGAGGCATGAATATCACTGTCTTCGAGCGGGGGAAACAACAAGCCACGAACTCATTTTGTTGTTCATTTGAGTAGAAGTCGCGGTGATTGCCCGCAGTTCTTCGGCAGTGAACTGAACAGTTTCAATCGCATCCTGTGACAGTCATAATCAAGGAGAGGAAGAGTATTCTTTCAAGCGGAGCAACATACAGTCGGGGAAGCGACACCGCCACCACAGTGTATCTTGATGAAGTCCGCACCGCCTCTCAGCTCCTCGCGCACGGCTTTGAGCACCTCCGGGACACCGTCGCAGACGCGACCGATTGCATGGCCTCCTCCGCAGCAATGACTCCCGATGTCACCGTGACCACCTGATGGAAATGCAATCGTCGTGTTGTCACGGGGCAACAAGCTTTGCATACCTGTCTGGGAGAGTCCACGCCCACATTGTATCACTCTCGGCCCGACAATGAGGCCCTCCGAGACGGCATCCGCCAGAGCTTTCGTGGCACCGCCTAGCGTTGGCGTAAGACGAGATATCCCTAGCTAGTACACGCATACCTGTGTCCCTCACAGTAGTGAAGCCACGCAGAAGCATCTCTACAGGACAGTTAGGCTCGGGTTGGTGAACACATCCACATGCGCTGACCTCGTAATGCATAGGTCGATCGTAACCAGACGGTCTCTTGTTGCTCCCTAGCCAAGTCAGCCAGCGACTTCGATCCCGGAACGGCGGTTATATGGACATGGCAATCGACAAGCCCCCTGTAGTCACGTATAGCCTCTCAAGACTAAGAGAGACAAACAACGGCCACGCACGGGCAGAGGTATTTTCCTTGGAGGTCAACCTCAATGGAGGGGACTGGCTCACTCAACGAAGAACCATCTGTTGTCGAGGTGACGAAGCCTGCTTCAGTGATTACTGTGCGCAAACCAGGCAGGAGGGACGACGTCTCCGGGTTCACGACCCGCGCGTTTTTCAAAACGAGACGAGGAATGGAGTCTCTCCGCACCCAGGGCTTCGCTGCCGCTAATTTTGGTAGGCTGGACAGGCGGGCAGCATCAGCGCTTTGAGGCCGTATTGGAGACTGTCGAAAGAGACAACTCACTAGTTATCTCTAGTCTTCTCTGGCGAACCTGGATACTTGTCTCTATGCGACATGGCTGTGTGCTATACTGCTCAGACGTTGCGGTAAAGCATGGGCAGGGACAAAAGAGTCGGTTGTTGCCCTTATCGCGTCTCACTGTCGGAGGATGTAGAGGCGCGTCTGCGGGGTACCGTGGCGGTCTATCTTTACCAGCCTTCTCGGCTTGCGCTAGCATATACCCACAGGGTGGATGGGCAGCAGAATCGTAACCCAAGCTTAAGCTGTGGTCTACATCATCGAATAGGTCTATCGAGGAGCTCTTGATGTATATTGAAATGCCTCGAGTGCAGTTCAATGCTATGCTGCATGAAGAGAAAGGCCTGACGCACTTGACAACCTTCCCAACGGCTCTACACGTTCCCTTCCCTTCACCATCCCACTGCACGATCCATCTCCCCACGACCACGCCTCCTGGGGTCATAGTCTCTGCAATGGTCTCCTCCCGGGGCAAGGATCCATGCTTCTTGCCTTCCTCGATCTCGTCAGCCGGGAGTTGTGATGCCTCCGCCAATTCAACCGTCGCGAGCGGGCGGGTGGCCGGCGCTAGGAACGCCGTGTCGTATACCCTTGTCGTCTGCTCGCGCAGACGGAGCGTAAGAGTAGTCATCTCGACCCCGGGACCAGTTTCAATCCAACGCAGTTTGGTGACATACGGCTTGCCGGCCCACGCGACAAGTCCAGTAGACACACCGCTCGTAGCGAGTGCTACTCCGGCCAAAGCAAAACGGCCAGAAAGAGGCAAGCTAGAAGCTGTCTCTATCATAAAGATGAATGGTGTTAGAGATGCCGTGAGGGCGAGTGAGGACAGGGAGAAGATCTTGAGGCGACGGAAGGTGTTGGTGAGAGGCCCGTAGTACACCGCGTCTTCAGCAACATCAGCGGGGACGTCGGATGACTCTGTTGTCCGCTGTTCCGTGTTCGTTGTAGTTGACGACGACTCCGACGCACTCGTGGCGAGACTACGCTGGCTGAGCAAGTTTCGACCACTACTCCTCCGTGACCAAGCGACCCTCCCTACAGTTGTGAATATACCTCTGGAAGGGCGCCCGAGGCAGCTCGTCGTCGCCGGGCGAAGGGTCCGCAGGAATAAGTGGGCCGACAAGGAGTGCATGTTGGGGGGTGAAGAGTGAACGTTTGAACAACTGTGAACAAGTGAGGACGCCGGTCAGCGGCGCCAGAGGCACGCTACTGCCTGTCTTTTACCTCCATCGCGGCTTTCACATGGACGCCCCCATCTACTATTCGCGAGCCGAGTACATTGAGACGGTAGGGTAACTGCTTTCAGCTCGCGTGTCTGCGTCATGAAACGACCTCTAGATGTGTAGGACACGGGGAACAAAGTCTCGCGTCGCGCAACTATCGCTGGACCACAAAACATTATCCTCGGTGGCAAGACCATCATTGCCAGCGGTGCGATTATCCGAGGAGACCTTCGTAGGACCGGTCCTGGTCATGCTGTAGTCATCTCGTTAGGGCGATATTGCCTCATCGGTGAGGGTTGTGTGATGAGGTGAGTACGATGGCGATAACGCGGCACTTGCAGCCGTTGAGCTCATCCACCGTGTGTGTAGACCACCGTACAAGACATACCGGGGAAACTTCAACTACTACCCTATGAAAGTCGGGGACCATGTACACATAGGGAACGGGTCAATCGTGGAGGCTGCCACTATTGGGAACCACGTTGAGATCGGGAAGAATTGCATCATCGTACGCCCTTTGCTCCGTTGTATATGACACTCGACTTGACAAAGGTCTTGCAGGGCAAGTTTACGATCATTAAAGACTGCGCAAAAATCGCAGACAATACCGTGATCCCGCCGAATACTGTCGTCCCCGCTCTAGCGTTGTTCGCAGGTTCTCCAGGTCAGTACATCGGCGACAGGGCGTTGCTACGAAACGTGCACTAAACACTGTTGGATTAGGCCGCTTCGTCGAAGACCTTCCAGAATCGACGCAAGAGATGGTTGAGGCCCACACCAAGGGCTTCTACACTCGCTTCCAGCCCGCAACCGCAGAGCGATAACACACCCCATCGACTATATAGATACCTGTTGTTGAAGATACCATGCTATATCATATGCCGGGTGAGTTCGAAGTTCATAGCTCTCTTCGAAGGATAGAAGAAACTAGAAGTCAAGCCCTGATTGTGGTTCATCTCATGGGCCATAATGATGATAAATCATCACCACCCTCTGACTCTGCCGTGCTATTACTACCACATCCCGACTGTCTTCGTGAGTTCTTTACTGAAATTGTGCTTTCGTAGACACCTCGACATCGCTGTAGCAACCTTCCCCAACCACACGAATTGGTGCAAAGTGCGCATTGGACTAGTTGATTGACGCGTATCGAGGTGCGCTCATGGGCGAATACCGCCTTATGCTGGAGGACTGCCCTACGTCTCCACCCCTCGTAGCGTTGTTGCCCCTCCCTTGCATCACCCTGTGATCATACGTACCGTTTGGACCGTAGTTGTTACTCATACTCGTTCACCGTCGTGATTGCCAACCTACATATTCTAATGGATCTGAGTACGCACCGAGAAAAGATATAACTATTAAAGTAAGTCTATGGCATGCGTAATCACGGGGAGCGGAGACATTTGATAATTATCCGGTGTTTTGGGGCTTCATGCCCTCGTGAACACCACCATCATGAAGGCCAAGTCTCATCCCGAAATCACCGGCCACAGTCACATACTCCTGACCACGACATGAGCTCTACCGCTGGCAAGATTGGCGGTGAATATGGGCCAGTTCGCACCAGCATTGACCTGGAAAAACTGGAGTCGTATTTGGAGGCGAACGTAGAGGCGATCCGGACCCCCGTGGATGTTAAGCAGTTCAAGGTACGTAGCGGACTGTCTTCCCGTTGACACAAACGTACTTATGTTGTCAAAGTTCGGGCAGGTACGTTATTGCCAACATGGAACCAGTCTTCAGAGTGATGAAGCGAAGCACAGTCGAACCCGACGTACTTCCTGACTGATGCGACGTACGCCCTCCTCCTCGATGCCTGTCATGATCTCATCTGGTTCTAAGCGCAAAGCGGTTTGTTCTGCGGAAGAAACCCACAGGTCAACTCGTATCTGCCACCGCCCACCAGATTGAGCGAGAGTACACCATGCTACGCGCCCTGCACGTACACAATACCAACCCGTCAACAGCCGCGGAACGGAGGGTGCCCATCCCCGAGCCAATCGTACTATGCGAAGACAAGGAGGTTGTAGGCACTCCGTTCTACATCATGGAGTTTCTGGAGGGGCGGATATTCACGGACGTGAGGATGGCGGAGGTCTCGCCTCAGACACGACGGGAGTGGTGCGTTCATCTCTCACTACCGTTGCATCTGTATCACTTATCACAGTGGGCTTTAGCTGGCTCTCTGCTATCCACGCCCTTGCTGCACTGTCATCTCTCTCACCCACCGATGTCGGTCTCTCCTCCTTCGGCCCCTCCACAGCGTACTTCCCGCGACAAATCAAGTCTCTGAGCCGTGTATCCTCTGCGCAAGCAGCTGTGACCGATATCGACACTCACAAACCCGTCGGTGACATCCCACGCTTCAACGAGCTGATCAAATGGTATCAGCAGAATCTGCCAGACGAAGGAAAGACAGGTCTGCGCATCGTACACGGCGACTACAAGCTTGACAACCTCATCTTCCACCCAACGGAAAATCGTGTGATCGGAATCTTAGATTGGGAACTCTGTACTCTGGGCAGCCCGGTATGCATGTTCATATAGGGATTACTTACTCACTAAACGTCTTATAGTTAGCAGATCTCGCGAATCTGACGCAGCCGTGGGCAATCGAGCCTTCGGTGCTGCCTACCAATGGGAGCGCGATGAGCGGCTTCAAACACGTCCAGTCTGCTCCCATTTCTCTAGAGGATCTAGAGCGGGAATACTGCCGACTGACAACTCAGCCGTATCCCATCGAGGAGATGGTGTTCGCGCGGAGCTGGATGCTCTTCCGTGTATGTCTCCTCACGTGTCGTCTTCTCTCTGACGTTGACCTGCTGCGTGAGATAGCTTGCTGTGATTGCGCAAGGCATCGCAGCGCGATTTGCAAGACGCCAGGCGAGCTCGGAAAAGGCGCACCTATACGCAGCCCTCTTCCCGCTTATCGGAGACCTGGCGTGGCGTGCTGCACAGGAAGGTGACAATGACGCGAAGTCTCGATTGTAAGACGTATACCAGTGGTGCGTCAGTTGAGTCTCACATTCGTAAACGAGACTTATTCCAACCTAGTATATGAGCCTAGCCACTCAATGTAGTTCTCGTCGAAACACACATTTTGGGTATCACGCTTTTGGTGGTGGGAAGTTACCTGTGAATGGCGAATACTGACGACTGTAGAAGGTTGAACTCTACAGCAAGACACGATACACCGTCTGGTCGGCCTTTGTAAACTGGGACCTGGACTCCGTCGGTATTGTATTACATCAGATCACTGGACCGGCCGCAGTTTCGATGCAACAGAGTACCGAACGAAAGACGAAACCTGCTTTGTCAGACCTCCCATCGGGAGTTTATAGTCGACATGCCCCAGTCATGATTGCGTCAGCGAATTCTAGACGAGTCTCATCGGTCGTCCGCCCCACATATATATACGAAGGGGCACGTCGAATGTGTATTCTCTCCAAAACCTAACTCTGAAACCATCTACCACCAAGACTGTCGAGGAATGCCCGAACAGAAAGTGCTCTACCTCACGTCCAAGCAGGGGCCTCTCGAGGTCAGCACGGCACCAATTCCAAAGCCGGGGCCAGGAGAGGTTATCTATAAAGTTCATGCGGCGGCGCTCAATCCTGTCGACTGGAAGATTGCTGCATTCGGGTTCCGCATTGAGGAGTATCCTACTATCCTTGGAGGCGATGGTGCCGGTGTCGTGGAAGAGGTTGGCGAGGGAGTAACAAACCTTAAGAAAGGTGATCGAGTGTGAGCATTCCTCTGTATTTGGGGCATACATTTTCACTCATAACATGATGTCATACAGGTTCACGAATGGCCTGTACGGCGAGAAGGAGCATGGCACGTTCCAGCAATATGCAGTTGGCTACGCCGACGTTACTGGAAAGGTGGGTGGATCCACTCACGTCGTATTCTTCATCCCCTCATCCGCCCCCAGATCCCCGACAGCCTCTCGTTCGACGAAGCAGCCACTATTCCGCTTGGCCTTGCTACGGCTGCGACCGGGCTGTTCAACGAGTCAGCAAAGTCGAACAGCGTCGGTCTGTATCCTCCCTGGGAAGATGGCGGCCGTGGAAAGTATGCTGGACAGCCTATACTTATCATTGGCGGTGCCAGCTCTGTTGGTCAATACGGTACGTGGAAGACATATTATGAATCACCCGCCTGACGCTCCCCTTCCTAGTCATTCAGCTGTCTAAACTCGCTGGCTTTGGCCCCATCATCACTACAGCGTCTCTGCGCAATGCTGAGAATCTGAAGCGACAGGGCGCCACTCACGTCCTCGACCGCAACCTCTCGGATGACGCACTTCTTGCTGAGGTGCAGAAGATTGCGGCTGCGCCAATCAAGGTCGTGTTTGATGCTGTGTCCGAGCCGCAGACTCAGAACGTGGCGTACAAGGCGGTCGCGCCGGGCGGAACACTCGCCATCGTTCTGAACCCGGCCGTGGAGACAGTAGACCCCGAGAAGCGCATCATACAGACAGCGGGCAACACGAACATCCCGCAGAACCGGAAGCTTGGCGTAAGCCTGTACTCGAAGATCACTGCTCTTGTGGAAGAAGGTGCTGTGAAGGTGGGCACCACAGTGTTAGAGTGTCGACCCACTTCTGATGATCAGCATTTACATGTAGCCGAACCCCGTCGAGGTGCTTCCCAACGGGTTGGAGGGTATCATCAAAGGTCTGGAGAAGCTCAAGCAAGGCGTTCACAATGTGAAGCTGGTCGGCCACCCTCAGGAGACAGCATAGTAGTAAGAACATGTTTGGCCACGGATTGCTGTTGTACATTATCGAGACACGAGCGCAACGAAGGAGCATTGAAATGGGAAGGTTGTCTCGTTCTCCGAACTATCCAATGCATACGCTGAGTAGTTCATTTGCCAGGAGGGTTATGTATGCGGAGGTGTGTCGAATGGCCTTGAGGATTTGCTTACTCCGAGTACTTACTACTAATGGCATACACGTGAGGGTTCTTCGAACGTGAGGCCGAGGGGGCGGCCTGCGACTGTGAGTACGTAGACGTGTCTCTTCTATCTCTACACAACTGGTTCTTTCGCGCAACTTCACAGACTCTGCTCGCATCACACACGACGGTCAGTACAATAGTGGATAATCTCCCCGGATTGCTCTATTTGACTCGCTATACCCCTCATCAATGCGCACGTCTGACTGGCTTTGACTGTCGCAAACACTGTAGATCAGGTGCTACGGTCGATACAACTAGGAGACATCTTCAGCACGGGCTTGGACCTGTCTTGGTTCTGCATCTTGGGTGGAGAAGGTAAAGAAGACAAATTGAGTAGTTGCGTGAATCGTTACATCGAAGAACATGCTAAATCGCGTACTATGCCTTAGCCAGCGCATGCCCATGATGCTTGGTGCTGCTATGTCCGGTCTGCCGTCCTTTGTACGTCTCCGAGTCCTAGTGCTCGCTGATACCCGATAGCAGTACCACGCAAGATACAATACGGAGCACTTTGATTCCCATAGGGAGAGGGGTCCACGCAGAGCTAGCAACGCTCACCCTTGAGTCCTTCGACGTCATAGCGGGCTCGATCATCGAGACAATCAACAAGTCGTCCAAGAAGCCTAAGGACAGGGTCGTCCCATCTCGGGCGGGCCGCCTCTTCCGGTGGTACCTCCCCGTCTTGTGCAAGAAAGACTTCATAGACGGATGGTGGGCCGTGGCGGTGGCAGTTCGGGCATACTCGAATTGGATTCCAGTCCATCGGGGGGCCCATTGGAGGGTCAGATAATGTGGATGCACAGCGATAATGCGAATGGTCGGGTTATTCAAGTTCGTCGGTGCAATTTTCAGAAAGGCCTTGGATCTGCTGACGCAGCACAACCTGGATGACTGGATGAGGGAGTCTTCCGTCGGCTTGGGAGTCTTTCGTCGGCTTGGGAGTCTTTCGTCGGCTTGGGAGTCTTTCGTCGGCTTGGGAGCCGTTCAAAGGTGAAAAGAAAGTGTCATTGGATGCTATTGGATGCTTGGGTATGCTTCTCACAACGGTCAGTCCGTACATCAATACTCCAAACGCGCGATCGAATGTGAAGGACCTTATTTACCTCCTCAAGCCCTCATTGAAGGATGTGAAAAATCTGAGCCTTTGTGCGCGCGAGGTGATTTCAGTGAGATCACAAAAACAAAGTATGCACATGAGTGTATCATTGAGTCATGACAGGATGTCATCACGCTACCTGCAAATGGGTGGGGGTACCCTTAGCGACTATCCTCCACACAGGTCGTGGAGGTGCTCGATGTCGTTGCACATCGCACACCTGACGCTTCAAGTCACATTGAGATCAGGGTGCACACCTCAGTAGCGCACAGATTGTAGGGCTAGCGGAGCAGGCTACAGGCTACGAGCGCGAGATAGTATATACGTACCAATGTGAAGTGGTATAGGTATAGGTAGTGGCTCGGGAGTAGCCTCAAATGAAACAAGCGCCCATCAGCCAGAGATGCGCGCGCCTAAATGAACGTGCCTCCTCTTCCTCCGTGCTCGAGCTGGCAGCTCCAGGTTGGCCTTGACGGTCGCTTCCCCTTATCCAGTCAATTTTCCACTCGACTTCCCTCGCTGCGTCATGTCCGGAAACCCACTGCTGACCCCAATCTTTCCGGCGGGGAGGGAGCCATTACCCCCGGGTGTAGCGGAGGAAGAACGTGACGCATACAACCAGGGCCTCAAGTACCAGCAATACATGACGATGGGTATGGAGTCGTGTGTAGCCAAAACAATATTGGCCGGGGGAATGGGTACGTTATCTCCGTCTTCAACCGTCTCGGTGTCGGCGACGTTTTAGTAGTTATGTGCGATGGCTAGGTTTTGGCATCGGCGCGTTCTTCTCACTCATGAGCACCTCGTTCGCGTATGAGGATCCCCTCCTCCGACAAACAACGGGCAACCTCAGCCGGACGCAGAAGGCGTCGGAGATATTCAAGGACATGGGCAAGGGCATGTGGCGAAGTGGGAAGGGGTTTGGCAAGGTCGGCGCCCTGTTTGCGGGTGTCGAATGCGTGATCGAGTCGGTACGTCGCATGCCACCTAGCAGCGTTCTCTGCGCTGATTTTGTACGCAGTATCGCGCAAAAAACGATATGGTAAATCCTGTCGCCGCTGGCTTCCTCGCGGGCGGTATTTTGGCAAGAAACGCTGGACCAAAGGCCGCGTTCGGAGGAGGGATTGCATTTGCGGCGTTTTCTGCGGTCATAGATTTGTTCATGAAGCACGAATCAGCAGAGTGAGTGTCGCTCTTTTGTCGCTAACCAACAAAAATGCTCACCAGCCGTCAGGGAGGACTGAGGGCTGCTATCATGCGGTGTTATCCACAGGCTATCATATTACACCCTAATCAATCAATGCATTCTAGACTTCCCCAGCTTATCTACCTTTCCACTGCGCTCTGCCCGTTCTGAGCGAATTTATAGAGCTCGTGTCGGACTGTTCGCCACTATAGTCAGTGTCCCTTAGTCCTTGATCGTGTGGTCACACTCATGTCGCCCTCTAGGCTTGTACGTGCGGTCTGCGACACGTTCTCGTCGCCTATAGCTTGGGACAATGGAAGCCGCCCCGCTATGCCAGTGATCACCACTGATTGGGCGGTATACATCTGCCAAGATGTCTGGCCTCTTGTGACCTATGCATACTGGAACCTCGAGCCCGGACTGCACACCTTAGACGAAGATGGCCCCCTTTTCGATCCACATCGTGCTCGTAGATCTACATCTGTTTCCTCGGTCAAGCCCCCGAATGCCCCCTCTTGGTTCTTAGCCTTGCGGCTTACTTGTGTGACGTCAGCATCGAGCTTCTCCCCGGACTTGGCAAGTATGGGGCGTGTTCTCCTGCATACGCACCAGTCAACTGGCGCACTGGCCTGGGAGTTCGGCTGCAGCGGTTACATACTGTACTGGGTACGAAGGAATTCATCTGGTGTGTGTGTGTTCTGCACGTTGTTTGTATTTTTTGGTAACTGTCTTAGGATGGTAATAGGCTAGCAATATGTTGCTGTCTTAATTGGTGCTCGAAGACGGAGTTTCCCTGTAGCATGACATTGACAGCGAGTTGGAATTGTCCATGCAATACTCGTCAGTAAGTCAAGAAATTGCTCTGGTATGACATGATTGTGGACTCGCGCAGTTTATGACAGGTCTTTATATCATTCTGAAAATTGTGCTCGTCATGTCAGGTGAGCGAGGAACACTGTCGCTCTTTTGCGATGCATGCTCACCGATGGTCACGTCACGACATAGCCACGAATGACGAATGACATCGGCCTGGATGCTCGCAGGTCGACAATACGGTGCCCCGATGACGTTCCTTTCGCTTCCCATATAAAAAGTTATCTGACTTGGGCCCTTACAACGGTGGCAGCAATGCCGACTCATTCGGAAATTGAACGCCCTATTCCTGTGTTGTGTACGAAGGTTTGCCCTGCAGGAAGGGTAGCAAGAGAACAGCACTACTTCTACGCAAATTAAACGGGGGTGGGCTAAGCATTTTTCTGTATGCTAGATTCTGGCCTTGGCGAGAGCGGTCGTGTGTCGGAGCAAGCTGCCAATTTTGGACAAAGGTACGGGTATGCCTGAGAGCGCTTCGTCACCCGATACACACTCCCATTCTGCCATTGGTGTGTACGGTAAAATTAACTACATGCACCGCCCGAGAACTCTTCCTAGATCATGCTACGGTGCCGTGACCTAACATCCACTTTGGCAGGAGCTTGCCAACAGGAGCTTGCCAATTGGCGTGACAAACCTCACTACATATAGCATGTTGCATGCGCATGGTCACGGACGGTCGAGATTGTTAGTTTTGTTATGTCCCATTGCCCAGTATCTCCGAAAGACTCACGAACGTCCAAAAATGGTCCCGGATGGCAGTCGCATGGTGAGCGTAGCATCTGTCTCGTTCCCGCTTTGTGGTACATGCTATTAATATTTAATGTTCTCACAACTGAGGGCATATGGCAAGCGTCGACAAGTGAATGTCATCGCCAGCTGGTTCAAGACAACGACTACGAAGATGTGCTTACAATTGATAACACATGATGGTATGGAGTCCGGTGCTCAGCGTTCAGCATCGATATCCGATGTCGATCGACCTTCTTGTACGAGTTCCGCTTTAAATGAGGTTGGATCCGACCATCCGTGGCATGTTCCGGAAGAAGACAAAGAGCAGTTGCGACATTGCTGCTTCGGTCGGCGCTCCAACTGCGTTGATACCTTTGTGATGTCAAACAATTGGTTCCGCAAGCCAACTGATCGCTCATCACGTCGGGGATCGAATTTCCGGCGAACCCCGGTGGCTATCCCCTCCCTTCACGCCCAAGCCCCTCCACCACGATCCAGTAATTGGAGTTTCACCCACTGCGCCCGAGCCGGTATATCATCCTTAATACCCCCATCACGTCGAACTCTGCCACATGAGCCTCCTCAGCTAACATTGTCTGGAGACCTCTGGCCTCAGCCGACACCGTCGCAACAAGTCGACAGCAAGCATGCCCTCGATCTCTTCAAAGCCTCTCCGCACCTCTTGGTCTGACCGGCTGAAGGATGCCAGGTCGTTCGCCACCGCGCACCTGAACTTCTTTCGGATACATATACTGGTATTGTACGTCACCATTTTTCCGCGATCTTCGGTTGCTGTTTCGGGTGGAAAGTCAAGGGGGAGGCATTTACGCTACTCACCATAGTGGGCGTTCCCTGGCCACACAATGATGAGCAGACGCTTTAACGGCTGGCAGCGGGGTTGTGTAGGCTTGTGGGAGCTAGTTTGCTGGAGGACAGACCAGACGATGGGCAGATGGTGCGTACGGGGCGTACAGGTTGGAAGATTGCTGTTGGCACCCGTGAGGTCGGTGCAGACCTTCGCCTAAGCCTCACGTTCATCTCGGTCGACTCGTCGAAAATCCCGCTCACGCTAGAACCATACACTGGTTCCCACTGTGCATGGGCGTCGCAGATCTCTCTTGTTGTATTCAACCTATGGCAGACGTCGGCTACATGCCTACTATTGGTTGTATGTCGGGCCTGTAGTCTGGTCTGTCGGAAGGCTTGTTGCTCCATCCGCAACGTTCCGGGATTTCACGGCACGTTTGTAGTAGCCATTTGACAAGGTTGGGCTTGAAGTGGCCCCATCGGCGGGCAGCGGTGTTTACAATCTGGTTGATGAGGTCTATCACCCCGCACATACAAGTACTGATACTTTGATATCCATATCCGACAGCACGTTTACCCCTTTAGTGTTCTCTGGCATTTTATATGCTTGCAATGGTCGATACCACATTGCCTATATCGACTGTCTGTTTCTCTGCGTCACTTCTATGACCGTGTGCGGCCTTGCTACGGTCGATCTCAGCTCCTTGACACCATTTCAGCAATTCTTGCTTTTTGCACAGATGTGTCTAGGCAGCCCTGTATGTACCCACCGCTCTTTCGATCACCAGTATCCTCACTCTGTTATAGGTGGCTGTCTCTTGGGTCATGGTTTACATCCGGAGGTAAGGGCACTTGGTGCTGTGTCTGTATCGCTCTGACATCTATATAGGCGATACTTCGCAAAGAAATTCCAGCATATTCTAGAGGCAGAGATGTCAAGCAGGGCGTCAGACAAAGCTCATCGCCAGATAGTCATCAAGGCGAAGCCTCTATGGCGCCGCATGTTGGATCTTTTCTTACCTCGCACCGCCGCCGAGAAAGACATCGACAAGTCGTCCAACGACTCGAGCGAAGAGCACCGGAGCTCGCGGCTCCGGGTAGACATGATTCGCCGGACGGACAACGCGCCGCAGCTGGTGAATCCGAGTGGGTGGATCAGCGCGGGACGCACGGAGTTCTTCGCGAACAACCCAGGATTGCAACAGAGGGGTCAGCAGAAGAATGCAGATGAGTACGAGCTCCAGTCGCCGCAGAGGTACCTCTCGTTCGCGGACATCGACAACCCGACGTTGGTGGACAATAGTGTACGGTCTGTGGACAAGCGGTTTGACCGGAGCGCACCGCTGTCCCCTGTGGGCGAAGTGCCAGATTCCGCCGGTCTCAGCGACGTGCAGTCCTTCCAGACCGCTCAGTCGAATGACATGCGGTCTTTGCAATCTGATAGCGGAGCAAGGTGAGAGGTTCGACCTTCGCTTTCGGCACTAAACTGATATATATATAGACCTAGGAGGATGGCATCGGAGATCCCAGGCAGAATGACTGATTCCCCTGAACCGGGTGCGTATTGACAGTCTGTTCACCTTTCTGTCGTTCTTACGATCGTTTACAGAGCTGAGTCCTTTGCCTCGGTCCGTCTCCATTACAGTCGCGTCGCATGGCAGGTCCGAGACTTTTTCGCGGACACAAACCATCGAGTTCGCGAATTCTCCGCGTCCCGTCCGCGAAGCACGCTCGGACCGTGGCTTTGCTCAACCACGCGAGACGAACTACAGTAATTGGGATGATTATGGTTCTTCCCGTGATCGACGTAAGTTCAGACTTCCGTTGCTGCGAATGGCAAGCTCAGGAACGTTTGATAGGTTCTATGCACCGCCCAACACTCTCGTACCCGCAGTCCATCACGACCCACCACAACAAGCGGACACATACCCTTCACAGCGGATTTGGAGGCTTCCCTATGCCACACGAGATCTTCACGAGCCTCGTGCACAGATTCTTTCCGAAGCTAGAGCGCCAGCTGACAAGGTCGATGACCATCCCGCGGACGCGGACGTTCGTCTCACAGCACTCTGCGGCCCCGAGCGGCCGCCCGGTGACGTATATCAGTTTCGACGCGGTCGTCGGACGCAACTCAGAGTTCAAGGAGCTCACGATCGAGCAACTCGAGGAGCTGGGCGGTGTCGAGTATCGCGCGCTGGGGGCGCTGCTTTGGATTGTTGGTGGGGTAAGTGCGCGATGTATCTGACGTTTGGCGCAGGGCTCACGTTGGGTTAGTATCACATATTGATACAGCTGTTGTCATGGGTGGTGATTGCACCGTACATGGCGATGCCCCAATGGCGGGATGATTTCGGTACCCCGCCGCTCTACAAAGACGTCAACTCTGTGTGGTATGTTCCCTCATACTGTTTCGTTGCTGTCCTTACTGATCGCAGTTGCACAGGTTCTCAGCGTTCCAGGTCGTGTCGGCTTACACGAACACCGGGATGTCGCTCCAGGATCAATCTATGGTACCCTTCCAAAGGGCGTATCTCATGATATTTATCATCATTTTCCTTATCTTGGCTGGCAACACAGCGTTTGTGAGTGCATCAAAATGAGCTTTAGTGTCATCGCCGAACTGATCTCTGATGCCTGACTAGCCTGTATTGTGAGTCCATTTCATTGGGCGTCGAGTTGACAGAGTTGAACATGAATATCTCATGCTTGCACAGTTTGCGGTTCTCCATGTATGTGGTTTGCTCATCGCTCTGACCGACGTAGTACTCAAATGCACACACAGATGGATACTGAGCCTCATCGTACCTCAAGGATCCCGGATAAAGGAAACTTTGCACTTCTTGCTTGACCATCCTAGACGATGTTTTGTGTATTTATTCCCGTCGCATCAAACCTGGTTCTTGTTCACGGTGCTGCTGACCCTAAAGTAAGTGATTCGTTCGCCTCGCTACTCCGCTGCCGCTGATATTATTATTAGTCTCACGGATTGGTTCTGTTTCTTGGTACTCGACCTTGGTAACCCGACTATCATGTCGATTCCAACTGGGGTACGCGTCGTTATCGGAACACTACAGGCATGTGCTGTCAGGGCAGCAGGGTTCGCCATTGTGAACCTAGCAGCTCTTGCCCCTGCCGTCCAGTATGTGCACGGGCCTACTCTTTTACACATCTTCACTGACGGGGTCTATGTGTTCACCAGAGTTCTGTATGTCATCATGATGTACATCAGCGTATGTGAGTCAAGCTCTATATTGCTCGTTCGAGTACGATTTAAATTTCC
Source organism: Fomitopsis betulina (assembly GCA_022606075.1). Lineage (NCBI taxonomy): Eukaryota > Fungi > Basidiomycota > Agaricomycetes > Polyporales > Fomitopsidaceae > Fomitopsis > Fomitopsis betulina. The sequence goes on from JABYQK010000097.1 coordinate 48,617, forward strand.
ACCTAGATCCTGTCGCCATGAGGTATCACTTTCTTCGCTGTCTAGCAATGCTTGGATCTCACGCGGGGTTCAGTGTCCGTTCCACCAACGTCTATGAAGAGAAGTCTCTTGGTGTGTTTGAAGATGACGATGAGTCCATCGACGAAGAAGACTTTAACCCAACGGGCAACCGCGTTACCGTCTGGAGTAGTTATCTTGCCATGCATATGCGCAGACAGTTATCTTTTGGTTGGTGACCTCATTCGCGAAAATCTACACGCTTGCTGACTGTGCCACGTAGACATGTGGTGGCTGGGGCTGGGATTGGTACTCCTTTGTATCATTGAGGTAAATCTACTTGAAGCACTTATGTATCAAAAACTCGCCTCTGATTGCCTCATGCAACCAGAAAGACGGCCTTGAAGACGATGCAAATGCCTCTTGGTTCACCATTTTCCGCATGCGTCAGTTTCCTTTCTCGACCAGCTACTTCTACTCTCTGATGTCCCTCCAGTGTTCGAAATTGTCTCAGCATACGGCACTGTTGGGCTAAGCCTTGGCGTTCCTTACGTGAGTCCCAAACCTGGCGCATTTTTCCTTGTGACCTAAACTGTCACCAGGACAACTACTCCTTTTCTGGAGCATTAAGACCTCTGTCGAAGCTGATTATATGCGCGGTCATGCTCCGCGGCAGACACCGCGGGCTGCCAGTTGCTATAGATCGTGCTGTCATGCTGCCTAGGGAGTTCTCTCAAGCATCACAAGATCGGCTAGACGATGTCGCTTCCACCAACGTTCGCCCCTCTTCCATGTCGATGGATGGCATGCACAGTGATGCCGAAGAACGGAGCCAATTCCGCAAATCACAACTCCGGTCGCCATCTACTATACTGACCAATGGACCGGAGTCTCCTCAGTCCCCACCGAATCCTGCGTCACCGCAGTCGTTGACTCAGCAGCAACAAAACGACCACGTTGAAACACAGTAACTTCGATTTTGTGGCTTCCGTTCACCTAGATACCTCACCAACGGACCCATATGCGCATACGTTATGCCCGCACACCTGATGGCTGCCTTTCTAACCTTATTCGTCGCATTGCTCTGCTGATTATCATCACTTGTACAGTTAGTATTCTGCATTTCTTTCTACTACTACTACTACAAGAACTTTTCTACGCTACGATACCACCATCCGAGCTCTTGGAGGGCAAAAATATAGACTTGCCTCCACAATATAGAATGCTGAGCTACAAAAACACTTCGTCTCGCTCCAAATTAGAAGTACGCGTTGAACGATGGGGATACAGTAGTAGGTGTCGCATGGAGAGCATCCGGGTAGAGGAAGAACAAATGGGCATGCCGTCTTATGATTGCTGTATGACCTCTTCGTACGATGGCGGGGCTTCGCCGAGCTCGCTCTCTTGCCCTGCGACGAGCCGCTCGAACTGAGCGCCGTGCTCGAAGATAGAGTTTTGACGCGAGAGGGGCGGTGGGCGGATGGTAGAGGGATGGAGCTCGGGGGAGTTCAGATTCAAGATCCGCTCGCCCACCCTCGGCATGCCTGGCCTGGGCATGAAGGTAGTGTTTGGGAAGAGCTCGTGGCTGGTAGGCGAGTGACTGCCCGTCGTGTGGTTGACGTAGTTGCAGGAAGCATGATGACGAGCTTCGACCTCAACGGCGCCGGAGTAAGCAGGCAGGGATAGGTTATCGGCGTTGCACAAGCACTATCAAATGGAAGAAATTGAGCATGATGTCCTCAAGTCATAGATACTGACATACTGAAAGAATGTGTATTGGGGTCTGCACGACGATATCGAAGAGTTTCCGCTTGCCCGTGGTAGAGTCGACCGCCTGATCGTCGCCCCGTTCGACACGGAAAATGATCTTGAGCATGTGCGTGACGACTATGTTGCTCCGCCGATTCCGGTTCGTGAAGTGGAGCACATTACACGCCTCGGGGAGCTGCAACTCCTTTTGGATCCGCCACGGCCCGGGACCCATGAGGCTCGACGCGTACTCGCTTACATCCTCGCCAGGCGGCACGCAGTCTACGAACGGCGAGTTCGCGAATGCTTGGGGGTCATCCAGATCGAGTGGGAGAATGTGTGGGCCATCTTTCTGCGGAGTCTTCATGGCCAGCAGGCCGATGCGCGTGAGGGGATCTGTGCGGGCGAGACGTTTGAAGTCCGTCCAATAGTCCACACGTTCTGTTTCGAGCCTGAGCATTATGACTAACCACAGCCCCAGAAAACTCTCACCTTCGATGAGGATGGAGACCCGGTATATTTTCATCTTCGTCAACGGCAAGAAGGTAATGCTGACTGGCATTGTCCCGCCTATTGGGAAGCTCCTGCCAGAGACAGTGATGAGATACTGCATCTGCGCGTCCCACTGGCGCTCGACGATGATGCTGTCCGTCTCCTCAAGGTCGTCCTCCGATGGGCATGCCACGACAGTGATGTCCTGCGACGCGGACATCTTTGTCGTGAACGTGCCTGGCCGGTGCGCGAAAGCTTTCAGCTTCCACGAGACATGTCCGAAATCGCAGTGTAGCGTCGGCGGTGAAGTAGCAGGTATGGCGAACGAGATAGGCCAGGTGTATGTACCTACGCCAGTGAGCATGAGGAATGTTTTGGTAAGACAGGATCCTCACCTTTCTTGAACTCTTTCCACCCATCTCCCAGCTCCTTGCTATCCTCGCCATTCATCTCCAGCACCTCGCTCACCCGCCCCAGTGTCGAACGCTCGCGGGCACCCTCCTCGTCATTGTCGAACACGTCCTCGTCTATCAGCCGCTCGCGTGTTCGCCCACGTGGAGGCGTCGCATCGCCCGGGAGCCCATCAGCGAACGATGACCGCGACCGCGACCGCACGCGGTCCATGACGACATCTAGCAGCGCATTCGAGACGTTTGCAAACGAGAAGCGCTTGTGCTTCCGCCCCCGTGCATCTTCCGCGTGTTCCCGCAGGTCCGACGAACCTTCGCGGTGTCGGTAGTCGGCCGAGCGTGACAAAGAGCGCTGCGTCGAGGGTGATGGCGGTATTTGGCTACGACTGCTGCCGACGAGGAACTCGGGGCGCTCCTCCTCGAAAGACGGGCGAGAGGAATGTGGCTGCGAGCTTGATGTGAGGCGCAGGCTGGATGCAGAGGAGCCCGGGAAGCGCGGCCGTGATGAGGGGCGCGATGAAGGTGCGAGGCCTATCGCGATACGCTATGAGTGACGTGACACGGAAGAGGTAAGGAGTACGTACTACTGTGTTCCGTATCAGGTTCCGAGCGGCTCCGTTGCCCGAGTTCGGAGGCTGCCTCCTGGACGGTCAGTTCGTCGACAGTGTGCATGCGGTGCGAGATGGACGCGGCGGGACTGAGGGTGAGAGGACTGAACATATGCGCCGGACCTGTCTCCGCGACGGGGGTGTACGGCGGGGATGCAGTCGTTCGGGAGAAGCCGTTGTCGTAGTGGGCGATATAGTCACGCTGGAAGTACGTTTGGTCGACGCTCATGTTCCTTCTCGATGCGTACGCCGTGTTCAGAAGGGCGGGCGGCGGTCCCCTCTCACGGCCCCTCTCGCGTCCTCTCCGCTCCTCGCCCATCGTCGAACTGTGCAGGTCCTCACTCGATGCCTCGGACCGGTCGTCGTCATCGTGATCGAGAGCCAAGCCAGGGCCGACAGAAAGAGTTCGGCGACTGTTCCTGTAGGGTGTCTCGGAGCCCGCGCGGAAGAGGACGTAAGACTGCGCGTAGATCTCATGCTCCTCGTTGACCTCTATCCGGCGCGCGCCCACGCCTTGGTACGATGAGAAACGGCTGCTGAACGGTAATGGCTCCGCCCACGCACCTTCAGGCCACGCTGTGCTCGTCTTTCCCACCAACACCAGTTCAATGCTAGAGATCTTCGTTGGCTTGATGAGCGTGAGTGTCAACAGCCCGCGAAGCATTCCGGGAGGGGCGTCGATCTGCATGTTGCGAAGCCTTCCGGTCGCATCTCCGGCGCGTAGGAACACGACGGACTCGGCGAGACGGATGTCAAGGGCATTCTTCTGGGGCTTCGTCGTTGTAGGCATGTATACCAGGAAGGTGGGTCGATGAGCAAGAGGAGATGGTCGAAGCTGTACTTCGTCTTAAAATACGGGGACTGGAGTTTCGTGTGGTCGTGCCTGGCTGCACGGGCGATCAAGATCCGGGTACGCAAACAATTGTCAAAGATTGCGAAAGCACAGTGCATATGGGCTTACCAGTGCGTTGCACGGCCTTCTTGCGCGATGGTCTGTGATGGAGTCGATGTTTAGTACAACCATGAAAGCAAGATGCAGGCATGTAGTGACTTTCTGTGAAGTGACTGGGCCCCTGTGTATTGCCGCTCACAGTGTATGCTTTGCCGTGAGATGAAAACCTCCGCCGTGAGATATGTTCCGGGAATCCGCCTGCCTACACAGCATTCGGGTATGCATCTGCATGGTGAATGTGTGGTCACTTACGGGAGTATGGGCTGAAGAAGAAGCAGCAAATCGAGTCGGCCACGGTCAGTCAATCAAGCAAGTACTTCAGTAATGAACTGCCTATATGTAACAGTAATCGTATAACCAAATAATTAATGCCATTTATGTTTACATAACGCCAACGTATCAAACCATCCAAAACGAACTGCAGACCGCGAGCACGACCGTGTTAGAGGACGGTTGTATTGAATATTGTGCATGGCTCAGCTAGCGGTACGCGAGACATGGTGCGTGTCTTGACATTATAATAAATACAATCTTGACTATCCCCGAGTAAGTCGTTCCACACTACAGCGCATAGCAAAAACACCACTCGTCGGACAACGATCAACTATCATTGAGACCAATCGACTTCGACCTCCTCTGACGATTTGGCCACCCATCTCCGGATATGGCCGAGTCCCATGAATCGCTGACAGCCGATGTCGGGGCGCTGGACCGTAGGTCGATGGAGTCCTTCGACCTCTTCGACGCCGCGAGTCCTATTTTGATGCGCCTTTGCATGCTTTCCCATCACCCCCGAACTTGTGGCCAGCAGCACTGGCATATGGCATCACATGTGGCTTCATCCCCAGGTATTCGAGGGACTCAGGCGATTGGAGATTGTACGGCCTCTCCTTGCAAATCTCTTTGAATTGCAAGAGAAAGGACCGGTCATACCTGCGGGCATGACCCAATCAGTCCATACCTATCTTCTGAAACACACAGACATCATACCTGTATTTTCCTCGACATGCGCCAACATTGAGCTCAGCTTTGGGGTGCCGTATTCCTTCGGGGTACGACACACGGCTAATGTCTTCGATAGGTCGTGCCCTCGCGACTGCAGGTGTGCCATGAGTGGGAGACTGAGTGTGCAGCTCTGAGCTCTCGACAATCTCTGAATCCCCATCCGGCACGTCTCCAAGCGACGATGCTATGACTGTGGGAACCAAGACACAGTGGTCGCCCGAGCTTGGGTGCTCCGCACGCTTAGCTTGGTGTGCGCCGGTGTCCAACCTAGGCATAGGAGGCACGGGCGCTGACGGAGGCATCTCGTTCAGCGGCAGTAACAAAGCAAGGAACACCTCTGCTACCCATGGCTTTACACACCAGCTCGCGGCAAGAGGTGTCTAAGATCTGAATCGGGCACACTGACCTCTTCCTCGGGGGTAGCATAAACGGTGTCCGGGGGCCTTTTTGCAGCCACTTTCGCGATTTCCCCCCTCTACTCGGCCGTTTTCTATCATTCCCTTCATCCACCGTATTTTACCGCGTATTGAATGTAGGTAGTATCATACGTCTTGTATGTATAAGGTTGTAGGCTAGGAATGTCAACGGCCGTTGTAAATTGAGTAGCGACTCTAAGCGTCCTTTCCACGTGACCGACGCGCTTGCCAGCTCCGGTTTCACCTGCGACGAGCGAACGTCGACCATGAACGACCTTTGACGACCTTTGACGACCTGAAACGCCCTTCATGACCTATACCACCTTACACGGGTATGTCCTCTCTAGCTACCTATCTACCATGCACTCATGTTTTGTCTTTCAGCATCCAGCCAGCCATGCGGATTCTGTGGCCGCTCGGGCATGCTCGCCTGTACGGAGCTATACCTGACCTAGCCGCGGAAGAATGAGAACCCCAAGTCAAGTCGAGCTGCCCGTATGCTCACAAGTTCAAATATGGCTCGAGCCTTGTCCCCAACCTGAAGAATCCGTGCACCAATATTCCAATTCTCTGCACTATACCTGGATGTACAGGCACGGTCGGCAACCTACGGAAGGCAATATGGAAGTATAACATGGAGGAGCATATCCACACTGTGCATCCGGGCTATCCACTCGACAGCACTGATCTAGGAGTGCCCATCCCAGACGACCTCGCACACGCGATGTTCATAACGCACGACGAAGAAACATGGATGGGCATACCACCGGAGAAGATCCTCCAGTCCGATTCGAACCCTTCTTTGGGCTGGGCAGGCGCGTCGCGAAAGCGCGGGTGCTCAAACTGCCAGGGCAGGGCCCCAGTGAGGCGACGACTTGTACACGGCCCACGAAACGCCGTCGTTGATCATTCCGTGACCACATATGCATTTGTAGACTTCAGAAGATTATTACGTATTCTATCATACAAGAACTGGTTTACAACAAGGCCGCGTCGCGCGTTCGTTGCGCCCGCATTGCGCGTTTGTGGCGCAGAGCATCCGACGTTCAGTCCTCGTCTTGGCCTACGTCTTGACCTCCACATTTGGAAGGCTGCCGCTGTTCCGTTCACCCAAACGTGGAAGGGTGCCCCTAGCTACCCCGTGTCCGGGGTCTCGCCCGATTTCGGAGTCAGTGTCTGCAGTTTTTCTTTTCGACACCTCTTGGCTCGCGGAGGTGTTCCTCGTCCAGTTTCGCGCCCCTAAGCATGATGGCGATCAACACCGAGGCGTTGCTAGCGTGCGGGATGATTATGTCGAGGGTGTCTATGATGGGTAAGAACCCGGCGATGAACTCCTCCTGTGATACGAGGCGACTCGATACCGCACGCAGGAACAGACTGCACACGAACTGCGCATCTGCAATCCCATTGCCGGACCACACAGCGGCGGTGACGAGCCGGCTAATGAGACGCCATCGCTGGTCTGGTGGAAGCGACTGAAGGTATCTTTTGCCCATGTCTAGATCACGAAGCTTGAAGAGGTCCTCAACGCTCAGCGGGGGATTGTCTTGCTGCTCGATCAGGCTCTCCGCAGCCACAGTTCCGATCGATGTGATCTATGTAATCAACACATGAGCATTCAAGGCATCGGTAGGTGATAATCTTACCGGCGTGGCCTGCCTCCCCATTGATCGCAGAGACAGACTCGAGCCTAGTTCACGCATCCCCATCCGCCCTGGAACAGGTACTCACAACACCACAGCAAAGTACCACAGATGCACTTGATCTTGCGGGAGCCGGACGACATGCTACGACCTGATATCACAGCATTATCCAGCTTGTCATGGTACACGCACGGAGTCCAGTCATTCTGCTGTCGCAGCAACACCGTGCCGCCTGCGCGAGATGAATTCTTATTCGTGATGTGGACCCCTTGGCTAGTGTGGTCGACAGTCTCGGCGGATGTTTTCCCCTTTGCTTTAGGCTGCCCCCATCCTTTCGCCTCCGATGCCGCATGCCCCCATCCTTGTGTCGCAGGCTCAGCTGCCCATCCTTCCGCAGCTGCCCACTTCGCAGCTGCCCACTCCGCAGCTGCCCACTCCGCTGCACGCCGTAATCCATTCGGTTGAGGCCTAAAGCTAAAGCATGCATCCATGTCTGTGACTTCTCGATTGCGAACCTCCTTAAACGATTTCACCAGTTGAAGAACCGTACCGTACCTGATATCACATCCAAAAACCATTTCTATAGCTCAACTTTTTAAGCAGCTCAACAGACGCCAGCCTGGCGGCTGGGCCGAACTTGACCGACTGAACGTACGGTTGCTGCTTTCGGATATGCTACGCAGAGCACTCTTTCTCCCCCTCGTCTTAATTACCACCAGCAGTTCTCGCGTTCATTAGTGTTTTACGTATACTCTGGCTGCAGTGTCCAGGACAACAGGGCAACATGCCCATCTCTATGGAGAAAGGCATGACATGTCGGGCTATAATCGTCAGAAAGCACGAGCCTGGGAACTTGAAGAGCAACGCCCTTGCTGTACTATGTATCTCCACGGTTCGTTTCACATATCCGCTGATATGAGGACTGCCGTACGGTTGTGCCAACTGTGCCACGGTAGTATCGTCCAGCCGCTAAGATCATGTACTTAGTATATGATGCCGCAGGGGCAGCATAATTCACATATTCGCACTCAATGCTCGCACCATCATCTATCAAAACCAGTCAGCTTTGAGTTCGTGAAGGACTGAAGATGGAGGCTGTCACCGTTATTTTATGCCCAAACAGTGCATGCGAGAGTCTGGGTAGAGAATACATATGCTACAATAATATTGGTGATAATACGATGTGCTAGCGTCCCAGGCGCCGCTGCACTTCACAGCGCTCCGGAACACACACCTTCAACCCACTCTGTATCACTGCGCACTGTCGTCAGGTTTTCATACCCGTCTTTCGTGATCAAAACGACGTCCTCGATGCGGACGCCGCCCACGCTCTCGTACCGCTTCAGTACCTCGTGGTCGATATGCTTGGAATCCCGGACCGCGGCAAGGAGGTGTGGTGAGAAATAGATACCAGGCTCGACGGTCTGCAAAACACCGCTGTCACTCAGCTGGCATCACCAAACGCAGAAACGGCACTCACCACGACCATGCCCTCCTCCAGGGGCAGCCTCAGCCTCAGGTACGTGTAGAACGACTCATGCCCGAGCTCGACGATCGTGTCGTTCTTCTCCGGCTTGCTCGCGCTCGGCACATCGTGCACGTCGAGCCCGAGCGAATGCCCGAGGCCGTGCGGGAAGAACGCAGCGCTCACCCCACTCGCGAGGATCGCCTCCTCCGCATTCCACGAGCCCGAGCCCGGCGCGTTCGGTGTCTTGAAGATCCCCAGCCGCTGGAAGCCCCGCACCAGCGTGCGGTGGCAGAGCAGCTGGACCGAGTCCCAGTGGATGCCTGGCTTGAGTGCTTCGAAGGAGAGCTAAGGAGAATTAGTCTCGTGTCAGGTGCGAAGAGGGTCACACACCCTTTGCATCTCAAGGACGAGCTCGTATATTGCCCGCGCTTCCGACGTGAATCTGCCCCCGTTTCCGACGGGCATTGTGCGAGTGACTGTCTTCCATCAACGGGAGGTCGAATGTGAATCACACGACGTACTGTCAGCCGCATAGCAGTCCCATTCGCATCCAGCGTCGATGAGCAGCACTTGAGGGTTAAGCTGTCGGGCTGCGTCATGTGCGAGGCGGTCGCCATTCTGGTGGTCGTGCGCGCCGACGGGGCCCCACGCGAACTCGCGGTCGTTGCAGCAGTAGTGCAAGGTCGACGCGCGGGTCGATGCTGCGACGATCGGTAGATACGCTTGGTGCACAGCGCTGTCAGGACATCAGTCGCTGTTCCCGTTGCATACTGGAAAGCGCGCACCCTTCTCTCCTGCACGACGCGACGAAGAGCGCCTCAGCCTCAGCCTCCTTCTCGATCAACCACTCGCTGGGCAGCAGAGGCCTCTCGGTGCCGGCACCCTTACCGCGGTTGATCGCGCCACACACGCCCTGGCCAAGGACACGCATGACGACCTCGTGCGCGCGTGAGCTGATCGCGTTCGCGCGTCGGATCGCCGCGATCTCATCGGCATCCTTGATGAGGCGTGCGCGGTGCAGCGCGGTGAGGAGGAACGCGTCCGTCGCAGATGCATGCGGCGGGCCGATGAGCGCGGTGCACTGTGCGGGGAGCACAGGGAAGAGCGGCGAGCCCTTCGGGAGCACGTGGAACGTCGCGCCGGGGTATGCCTTCAGCTGCTCCTCGATGGCAGCGGGCAGCGCGCCGTGGTACTGCACGCGTGTCGCCTGGTACCGCTCTGCAGCCTCCTCTGCGCTCGGTGGCGGGACGGACCACATGAGGTCAGCGAGCTCGGTTTTGGGGATGAAGAGCTGCGTGAACGGCTGCGTTGCGAGTGAGGTGCCGGCTTGAAAGGTGAGGAGGAGGAAAGAGGAGGGCACGTCGCAGCCGGAGAGGTAGTAGAAGTTGGACTCCTGTGAACTGTTGAATGGGAGTGTGTTGAGGAGGGAGAGCGGTCAGACCTGTCGGAAGCTCATCTCGCGGTCGGTGTCATTCCTAAAGGTAGTGACGGAGCCCGCAAGTAACACAATCTGAGGCTACAATGACCGATATTAGAGCTGGGTCAAGGAGGTTTGACGGTGCACACACCTTGGCCCTGTCCGGTTCGGGTAGAAGCTCGATGAGCTTGGTGAAGGTCTTGATGATATGGGTCTGTGCTGTCATCATGCCGTCAGTTCGGATATCACTTTGATGGAGGATATCAATTACCTGGGTACATGGTGCGGTTATGCGACAGTGATGGTACCGAGATGGAGGTCGGACGCAAGGGCGAATTTGTCTGCAGCCAACAAACTCGGAGGAACATTCTCCCGTTTGCCACGGTCTCCGACTCGACTCGTAATATAATACTAGCTCATTGCCTATAACCATACATCACGCGAGAGAAGGCTCAATTCCAAAGATGTGGGACAACCTACTAGACAGTGTCGAGTGGGGTATATGATACCTATTGCAAATGTTATGTGTCGGCTGGGACAAGTATGCATCCTACAGTAACAGTTCAAGAAGCAATTTCGCGTCGTCCCCCACGGCCCTACTAGCTAGTCTCCCCAATAGCTCACTATCGACACCTGTTCTCTTGAGCATAATAGCTACGAGAGGTACTGTAGCCGATATGTGTAACGAGAAAACATCGAGCTCATCTAGGACGGGAGGGAACCCCAGCTCGAATGCCTCTGGAGAGCAGATGCCCGTCTGTTTGGTACGAGAGAAGAGTTCACCGGCAAGCCGCGCATCTTTGACCCCACGCATGGTCGCAGACAAACGAGCTTCTTGATGAGACGCCATCGATGGTAAGGAGGAAGATTAGAGAAGGCCTTCTGCCCAGCTTCCAGATCGCGAGACATGAAGAACGTTTCTGTGGCAGCCTTCAGGTCGGCTTTCAGTTACTCATCTACGATCGACAACTGTACATACGGCGTGCCATCGTCTGGAACGACAGAAAGCACAGACGCAGATGAAAGGCTGACACCATCTTGCGGTGCTGCCGGTTCTCTGTGATGGCACTCTAGTTTTGACGTGACCTTGTGAATCTGTGGCAGAGCCAGTTGAATACCCAGCATTCGACTGCCATAGACACTGCTGATTGTACTCACGCTGGGTTCATGAGGCTGTATCTCTTGCCGAACCAGCGATGGGAAAGAACCGGGTCGCACATTGGGGCCTGACAGATTAGTCTTCGTACGTAGCGCCTGTTGCTTCAGTGATTCACTGGTCTGCGTGCCAAGGGTATATGTCGCTCCCTCGTGTGAAGGGTCACCAAGCTCACTGACCGACTTGTGCTGCCTTCCCTCATGTGCACACACCTCTACTGTGTATCGCATCTCCGAAAGCGACTGCTCTTGCTGCTGGATCGACCTCGCCCTTTGCGCCTCTAGCTGATCAATCGGCGCACTCCACTGAGAGAGCATGTCTGGCATCCATTTCTGGTGGGATCTACCTGCACTGACTATGGTGTCCGGCCTCGTGGTCATGATGTTTGAGGGAACGGCAGGGAGCTTTCCATCATGCACTGCTGGCTCGGAGGGTACAAGGGATCGAACGAGCTGAATGGGCACTAGCCGTGTTGTGTGAGACCAGTTTGAGAAGCTTTTCACTGTCGTAGACCTTGTTGGCTAATCGAACGCATTGCTCCTCAGCAAGCTGCGCTCCCGTCATCATGAGCGCTATGAGACTGAACGCCTTAGGTGCGTCGACAGCGATGTCGTCCAGAATCTCCATCGTAGATGTGAAGCCCATCTCGGAATCATCCGGCGAGCAGAGGCTCTCCGAGACGGCCCGTGAGAAGAAGTCGCCGACGAGCTGTGCATCTGCCTCCTTCGACTCGATCGCGGTGACGACGAGCTTATCGACGAGTAGCCATCTATGCTCTGACGGAAGCGTCGTCAAATAGACCTCAGCTTTGTCCAGATCCCGGATGGCGAAGAACACTTTCAAATCGACCCCGACCTTGGTTGTCGCCTCCTCCTCCGACATCGAGGGTGTACCAGAGTCCTCGCCATCAGAGTGACCCGCATCCGAGGGTGCTGGTGTCGAGCTTCTGGTCTCGTCTGGCTTCGGTACAGTCCGTGGGCGCAAGTTGAGCTTCCTGCGCTGAAGAGGCTCAGCGTCACCGGTAGAAGAACCCAAGTCGACGCCAGGCTTGCGGCTTGGTGGGCGGCTCGACGTCGTCGGGATCGCTGCCTCCGCAGCGAGCTCCGGGTTCTCCATGAGCTTGGACAACAATCTCGACGAACCACGGGACAACGATGCCGACTCGCGCTTGGCCTTGTCCTTTGCGAAGACGCCAGTAGGGCCGAAAGTCATAGAGTTCGTCTTGCTGATCTTCCCGAAGTGGGTCAGATCACCGGCCTTCGGCGGTGCTCGCGGAGGTGCGTTCCCAGCGCCAGCGACAGGCCAGCCGTCTGGACCAATCTGATACTCAGCACGGGAGTTGGAGCCACCGCGCGACATGCTCATGGGGCGGTTGGAAGTGGGTGCGAGCGGTGCCACGGGCTCAAGCGGCAGCGCGCCCTGCTGTGACAATGACGATCCAGGCATGCCCACCTGCCTCGGGCTGCGTGCGCCGACCTCTAATGAGAAATTCTGGTCTGGTAGACTCAGTCGGCTTGCGTGTGTCGGTTGCGAGGGGCCCTGATTCGGCGAGGGCGATGAGACTGATGCAGGGGGGCCCCTTGACCAAGCTGACTTCGAAGGTAAACGGGTCGGATTCAGTACAGCTGCTGTTGAGGATTGGCGCATTCTAAGCGAGACATAGCCGAGTGAGTGAATGAGGTGTTGTCGTCAAAAGATCCAGCAAGCACGTACGATGAGTGGTCGCCCCCACCTGCCGGCGACGTAGCAAGCGAGCTGTTGCGGAGCACATTGTCTATTTCGTGCGCTACTTCGACATATCGCCACGACGCTCGTCAGCCTGCAGGCTAGGTCAAAATGAGGTCAAACGCACCATCTAAAGCAACACTTCTGGATGCCAACTTGGACTCATCAATGCCGATCAAATCAGTGGTCTTCTCTCTACACCTGATGTTCACCCCTACCTGTAATAACAGGACCCCGTTCACTCACGTCTTCAGTCTCACGTCTTCAGTAGTTCGGAGCTGCATGCTATAGTGGTCGCAGATGTAGGAGACAAGGCGGAACGGAGTCCATAGCAACGGCGTGCCCCAAACCTCATGTTAGCGTATCTTAGGTTTGATTGTGTTTCTGCTCTGGTGCAGATAGGGTTCCTGATAGTAGATCCGACCAGGATGTCTTCTATATGCGCCTCGCCCGTACGTCCAAGCCACATACTCGGGGCCTGTATATGCCCACAATGCTCCTACGTCAGGCCGCACCTTTTTTTCGCATCAATCAACTCCGTTCAGATTGCAGTAGTACAAACATCAGAGTCGAGGCGCAAAGTATCGAGAATGACACGTGCACTGCAACTTAATGCTAATCACACCGTGTCCTGGGGTCGCGCTACTAGCTTCACGTTACTGACGCCGTTCTCGAGTTTCTTCAGGCCATCGGCCACTCCGTTCAGTCCGTTGGGGAGGATCTCGACAGAATGCGGCTACCAACGTGGTCAACAAGCCCACAATAGCTCTGAAGCCACTAGTGCTCACCTTGATGCTACCTTCCTCCAGCAAGGTGAAGATATGCGGGAACAGGCTTGCGCTCAGTTCGCGAGTCGCCGGGAAATTGGCGTTTGCGAGTACGTTGATGAAGCGCTTATCGGCGACGACCTTCTCTACATCCGCATGTTCGTCGATGACGAGAGTTCCGCCGGACGCGAGGAGCTTGTAAGAGAAGTTCTGCGTCTGATGAGAGCTGATAGAGTCGAAGGCGACCTTAATGGGTTTCGTAGTGATCTTCTGCACCTCCGCGATGAGGGCGTCCTCTGCGAGGTTTCGATCCAGAACGTGTGTGGCGCCTTGTCTCTTTAGCGCCTCAGTGTTCTTCAGGGAGGCCGTGGTGATGATAGGGTTGAAGCCGGCGAGCTTAGCGAGTTGGAGGACTAGTAGAACGCTAAGCACTCTGATAATAATCTCGCTCATAGGGTTTGCTTACCAAATTTACCGACGGAGCTAGCACCGCCGACGACGAAGATGGGCTCTCCGGCATACTTCCCGCGGCCACCGTCCTCCCAAGGCGGGGATAGGCCGATACTGCCAGAACCAGATTCCGATCCTTGGTAAAACAGACCGAGGGCGGCGGTGGTAAGGCCTAGTGGGATTGTCGACGCCGCGTCGAAGGAGACGTCATCCGGGATCTAGACCAGGTGGTCAGCGGGACCAGCGAGACATTGGACATACAACTGACCTTTGCCGTCATACTAGCGGGCTCAACGGCATACTGCTGGAAACCACCGCCTGTGATCGAGCCGTACGCAGTCAATGCCAAGCTACGGTATGTTGTCAGATACAATGGAATGTGGTTGGATAAGGAACCCACACTCGGTCGCCCTTCTTGAATTCTGTGACGCCCTCGCCGACCTCTTGCACGATTCCCGCGATATCCGAGCCGATGATGATGGGGTAGCTTGGAAAGAGGTCGCCATATCTCGTCGTAACCTTCCAGTCAGCAGGATTCAGAGCTGCTGCCTGGACGCTGATCAATACTTCCCCTGCGCCTGGCTTCGGGACGGGTACTATATTGACTTCGAGAGCGCCGTGCTTGGCCTTGAGATGGAGGGCTTTGTTTTGTGACATATTTGTGGGTTTGGGGTTTGCAAATGGATGTGTAGCAGCATGGGCCTATATATGTGGCAGACTAATCTCCGGGATCAGTGAATAGGCTTGGCTGACTGGTCACGGTCACGGTGTTAGCCACACAACGGTGGGTTTGATTTTGGCCATCGTGCTGTATGAGCGATCTATTTGGCGGACTGACACACTCAACATGCTCGCTGACAATGTTGAAGGCACTTGTAACAGTCGCAGTAAGTAGAGCCCGGGCCACCGGGATCGGTGATTGCAGAGGCGCCCTGTTCCAGAGTCACCAGACGCGCTGCGTGAATTTGTTTCTTTGCATTTCTTTTTAAATCTAAACTGCGACTGTGTCACAGAACCACGGCAGAGGGGCATATACGCACTTTGAGCCCCTTGGTAACTAGATATGCCTGGAGTATAGCGCGAACAGCACTCTTGAACGAGTATGTTCGTTGTCCAGCGCTGAATACCGCAGGTCGCTGACTGTCCGACTATGCTCGGATCCCAGCTTACCATAGACCCCCAGATTGTTCAAGCCTTTCCTCCCGGTGGTCATGCCGCTACTACTGCGGAAGGATCCATACGTACTTACTGCCAGTAGCGCTACAAGGGGTCCACTAGCCGTTTCTCAACCCAGACATACTTTCCCGGAATCGGGACGCTACCGTCAATCGAACCCGCCACTTTCGCATTCCAGCACAGTTGCAAAAGCTGCCTCAACAGAATGACAGTGACGCTACCATCAACCCTCGCTCTCGTGACGATCATCTGCTTCATTATTCGATCTGAATCCTCTCAGCAGGGCGCCGCACTTATGGTCCCCCGGGGCCTATACCTGATACCACTGCGACTATGCAGCACCATGACGCGCGGAACTATGGCATATTGGGCAACCGTCCTCTCATCTCAGCCAGAAGGGCTATTTCATCGTACGTACCTCAAGCTTCATCTTTAATACATAGGTTCTTGAGTCACTGTCACGGGTTTCCAATAGGTATCGTCGGTTGTAACACATAAAACACCTGTGGCAAGGCGGTACACCTAGTGGATGCTTAAGGTAGACTCTTGTGCGCTGTGGCAAAATCGTGATGCATTCATGAGTCATTGGCTCGCTTTGACCCATGAAGGTCGACCTGTTCCAAAAATGAGCGCGCCACCACCAAGACATAGTATACCCTATCTCTCGGAACCATGCATGTACAATGCGGTTGCCACCCGCTGGCGAGGTAGTGTCGCCACATAGTACGGTCGCATGGTGGTTATCTTCAATGAGCTGCCATCAGGTTGATTGAAACGCCACAGCTCTTGGCAGTGTAGTAAGTACAACGTTCTACTTGTGCGTGTGCACTCCGGCCCGAATGTACAACCCATTCTTGAACGTCATGGCTACGCCCGGCCCATTGCCCTGAGAATGGATTGCGAGTGAAACCGAGTCTCGTTATATAACTTTAACAAAGCGCGCAGCGCTTGGCTGGGCGCCGCAGAAGTAAATGGAATAGACAGCGGAAGCAGACTGAGCGCGTAAGCAATAATGCGGTAGTGTTCACGGTGTTTATGGACCGAGGCCACGGTGCTTGGTGTAATGCACCGATATGGGATAGAATAGAAACCTAACGAATTGATTACTTTGTGAGCAGGCCGGGATGAGCACGGTGACAAATTTGATACACAAGTAGTAGTGATACACCAGCATTCCGCTTGAACGGGACACAACAACGACAACAACAAAGCAGGGAAACACCATCATACGAATGCTCTGAAAGAGAGTAAGTGAGCGATATGTCTCTGCTGCACGTCTTGCGGCAGGAGACAGACCGGATCGAGGGGCGAGCAGGATAGGAGGATGTGGGTGAGCGGGGATAGCACGAGAGCAGTCTAGGTAGCCATAGCAATGATCAATAACGAGATGATAGCGAGACGGGGGTCGGGGGTCGCAGGGAAAGAGCAGGGTTCGGGCGCAGCCGGAGAAATTGTTTGCTTCCAACTCATTTCTCAAGCGAATCAATCTAGTAAGTCGTGAGCTAATCGCTACATGCGCTGCACACAGTAGCTTACCTCAGGCAGCAGTTCCGCATATTCCGCGTCTGAGTCGAGTGGCCCGGCCTCGGCATCGGAGAGTGCGTCTGTAGGTTCGACTCGCGGACGGACATGTTTAATGACTCCTACTGCAGCTGAGGATGAGACCACGACACTATCGTCCGTGTCGTTGATTCCCGACAGCACGTTGCTGTCAGTGTTCGGCGCCTCGTACTAGAGGGGAGGGTCAGCATGGAGGCGTGCATTTAGTGGGATGACCACGTACGTCCGGGACGGTGCGGCGCAGACATCCCAGAATGCGACAGTTTCGCTCGTCGATGTTCTGTACGCCCGCACCAGTATCAATGGGCGCAGCGTATGCGAGCGGGACCGCTAGAATGTTCGTCAGAACCACGACATGAGAGTCACCGCAGCTGGCACGCACCACCGACGAGAAGGGCGCAGACGGCGAAAGTGCGGGTGAGAATGAAGGTAGCCACCATTGTGAAATGCTATATACAACGGGGTTGGCAAGTATCGCCTGGGTGTCGCCTGAGGAGGTGTGGATGTGGACCTACGTCCCGAGGAGCATCCTTATACTGCCTACCTACATCGGCAGGAAGTTGGCCAGTGGTTCTTCCGCCGGGCCTGCGACATAATACGGAAGCCGGACTGTACGGACATAAACATTGATGAATCGTTTTCGCCCGGATTAGGACGGTTGTTTGTTACGTTGTGGCGGCAATTGCTAAGTGGTGAGGATGCCTCGGCGCCTATCCTCGGCTGAGCGACAACGGCTGCTGTTCTGAGAGGCGCCCGGCAGGCACCGTCACTGCGCGCTCCTCAGACTTGGATCAGACACCCTCCTTTCGGCCTGGCCTTTATTCCTCGTTCTCAAGCCGGGCTTTCTCTGATTGGAATAGCTTCCATGCTACCCGTTTGGTACTTGCTGTGGGGGACACGCTGACAGTGGAAGTGCCTTTCCGATCTCGATGCACTGCTGAAGTGACAAGTCGTTGCCAGCGAAGTGGAAGTCAGCATACCGAGGCCTCGCAACAAAGTTCTCGAAGTTCGCGTGTATACGCGTGTATACAGCCGAATCAGGCGGTGACGTATCTGCCTGCGAATGTTGGACGAAGGGTCCTGTGCGCAAGTTGCTGCCCTACAGTCTTACAACGAAGGCCGTATGATTGTGAGTGATACCTGCTACTTCATCTATTGCTCATGATGCGGAAGCCCTGCCTTCTTGTCTCCCCTAGGTAGATCGGAAATACGACTTTCTGAGACGGGGAGAGGAATACTTTCTGTGGTTGCCAGCGGCGTTGTTCAGCGAGCCACGCGATCAGCACTGATCCTCGCAACCGCACAGCTGGTCTCGACAAAGGCCCATTGTCTACGGATGCTGATTCTTTGTTCACCCTCGCCAGCAGCCGTAATACCTTAGGAAAGCCGCTCGAGATCAGACCTTCTCCACCTCCCAAGGGCGACGAACCAACGCCGCCGAGAAATCAGTATGGTTATGCTACGAAATTGCCCGAATGATTGAGCTCCTGGCACTACGTCATCAAATCCTGATGGCCTGCAGGTCAGTACGTGCGCAACTTTCGCTTCCGAATCTGATCGCTCTCCTCTGATTACCCAGTACGTCCCAAATATGTACTCAGGTAGAGCACCCCTGACGGTTGGTGGGGAGGTCTGATCCCGAGCTCGCCTTTTTGTCCGGACGCACCAGCCCCGTCGTGTCCGGATGGCAGCGGGCCTCTGACCGCGCTGCGGGATGTCCCGACTGGGGTGGAACCTCACAGCATGTATACTCTGGAGCGCTCCGCGACCAAGACCCACACTGCCTGCTCGACGTTTCTACGTGCATCAGGCCTCCGCCTGCTCCACCCCTACTTTGGTCCGGACGGGACGAGGTCTGAGCGTCTGTGCCATTTTTATCCGGATGAGGAACAGACATCCCACCTATTGCCAGGGGTCCTTCAGTGCGAGTTGGCCCGTGCCTGGCTTCTTTTCGACTATGACCCTCGACCTCCGCCACCCGATCTTGAGTTATGCGTGATGATACCCGTGCGTTGGGTGACTAAATTACAGCTCCCTCGATCGTGTCCATATGTCTAGATGGTGCCTTCCGAGCACACGGATACAAAGTTCGCCGGTATGTGCACGGCTCAAGCATTCAATTGGTATGCAAAGTATCACAACACGAAAGCAAACGACAAGTATGGCAGAACACTAAAAATACACAGGACAACAACAATAACGATAACAGGTTAAGCAATAATCTGAAGGGGCTCTCGCGCCTACGTAAGGGCGTGGCAAGGTAAAAGGAATGGATGAGTCGTATACTCGGAGGGACCGCTAGGAAGGAAAGGTGGTTTTTGCAAACGATGCCGAGCGAGGCAGCGCGTTAAGTGGCCCAGACATATGAACTGGGAAATAACGGGGAAGGACAGCAGTTCAATTCGAATAGAGGGTGGGTGTTGTTCAGGAGCATCCTCCTAACTGAGCATGCTCAGCTTCCGTGTCCCATAAGGGAATGTCGCTACTCACGTTGCGGTCGTCAGGTCTGGGTGCGTGCCCGCCCCGGTTCTCAATCCTCGACACCGACTGTACGATTTTCCTCTGCGATGAGACTTGCCTCGTCTGGAACCTTAGGGTATGCGTGTAAGCTTCATCTCATGGACTTGCGGACTGCTGTACTCACAAGTATCGCACCTTCCGACGGTGACTTCAGACGACTTATCACATCGTCCAATATACTGCGTGGCTCTGGCTCTACTCGTCCGACTACTGGTGCGTTGGGAAAGTCGACGATCTCAACCTAGAAAGGTCAGTCTGAGATCACAAACTTCTATTGAAGCTGACTTACGGGAACGGAGCGCAGGCAACCGCCAGTGCGGCAGTTCCGGGCCTCGGCCACTGCATAATCGGCATCCTCGAAGGCGACGCCGGACCCAGAGATAGGCGCAGCGTATGCAAGGTCGTACGCTATTTTGGTCCAACAGATGAGTGTAACTCTCGTAAGAGGAAGCTCGTTTGACTCACCACCAACGAAGAGCGCCGAGATGGCAAAGGTACGGGTGAGGATGAATGTGCCAACCATGACTGAACCTAGTTATTTTTGCGCGATATACAGGGAGATCGGCGGCGGCTGGTGATCGAGTGGACGGCTCGGAGGGAAGAGAGTTGTCAAGCGGGTGAAGGTTGGAAGGATCACTGCCCGAAGAACAAGGTCCCCTCGATAATTATACCTCCTCGACATGCCGTCCTCAAGCAAAGAGACGAAAGGGGCATGAGGCCCTGTGGGCAGCCCGCGCACCTGCCATAACGGGAGGATCGTTTGTACGGACGATCAGGCATTTGTGCACCCGGTCGTCTGCGAAGCGTGTGTTCGATCGAGGCCGCCTTCCGTTTATGGGCGTGCGTTTGTCCCCGCATCACGTTGGCGGAGGCGCCGGACGATGGGAGCATCTGCGTGTAGCCGTCTGTGATCTTCGCCGAGTTGCTGGGCTGCTCATTTGCTCGCCCCCTTGCGGACCCGCGTGCGTGTGCCGTGGAGTCGCCCCGGCCCTCATAATCGCGGTTCTGGAAATTTGGCGTTCTGCCCCATGTATGCGACTTCGATATGCCAGCCTGCGCATGAACTGCATGCACGGTATTCGGTGAGTGCCTTGCTTCGATCTTATATCAAGGTAACAATCCTCCAGGAGTCACTGTATCCAGTGATACAGTTTGATACAGTTGTGGCCTGGTGAGCCAGAAAAGTGACGAGTCAAAGTCAGGTACGCGTGCTCACTAACTAAAGGCACCAACGATGGTTACTGAGATGGCTATATATCCTTGCGCAAGTTCCTAGGCTATGTGTGCTGCGTAATATGCTAACGTTTGCGAGCTCGATTCGTATGATCTTCGCATGCTATCAGTTCGCTCACTTCTCTTCTCATGCTAGCTTCCCGCCGATGTGCCCTGGAGACGTCGGGCTAGCCAGGACTCCCAAGCCTGGTGGGTCTGCCCTTCGAAGTCTGGGTTCCGAGGCTGTATTCTCACATCCTAGGGTGCTAACAAAGGGAATCGTGGAAGAAGGTCGACTGTCGCCATGGATCATAACAACGTGAGTTCGTGGGCTCGCACGCCGCCATGAACTGAATGAGCCTCGCACTCTGTCTCTGTCTCCACTGTCCGACTTCTAGTGCAACCAACCATCTATGGGTCCTCTTGTCTTCCCGTATCGTTACTTGCTTCGCTTTTACTCCGTCGGGTTTCAGATATGCACAGTACGGCATGGTTGTGCTCTTCCGTGCTCTACCATCCACTCATCTCTAGCTTCGTATATGCGCTGCTTTACAGTGTAGAGGCCTTCCAGACCACATGACCCCCAGCCTCAAGGCTCGCGAATCGCGATGATAACGGTAGCGACACGAAGTTGCCACAATCACGGAGCCTCTACCAACGGCAGCCTCTTCCTATCGATGTTCACAAGGACGACGGCGAGTATGGCCGTCCCTTTGTCTGTTCGTGCGCTTTCTGGAGGGCTCCTGAGGCTGTGGCGTACGTTAGCAGTAGAGCTATTCTTCCACCTTCGACTGATGGACAACGGGTCCCGCAGACTCGCCCTTGCATCGTGTCATCACTCGCAAGACCTCGCCACCACTTACAGCGTACTGACACGCCTTCCGGTCGTTGCCGTGCACAGAGGGCGCCCTTCAAGCGTGGCATTCAAACGCATCACTTCGTATGGGCTTGTTCCTTGTTCTGCTTGGCTATCGCCTCGACCGATTGTCACTACTTCTGGACAATCAGCGCGACTCACAGCTCTCGCCATTGCTACTTTCAATCTATTTCGCTTCAAAGGCTCCTGCATGCGAACATCGTGTTTAGCTTCTACCATGCACGCTCCCGCGATTAACACCGCATCATACTCGCTTCCGCTAGTTGACGTCCGAGTCAATCTGGCGGTGCCCCCAAAGCTAGATCAGCGGGCAACCCTATCTCAGCTTGACTATCCGATCTGCAAACTGCTAAAGCGAACATGCTGGCAGTATTTTGATGGCGCCTCTTAATTTAGCTGTGACTGGTCGCTCTGAATCCTCGCCGTCGCTGCTTGTCTGCATGTGCTAGTTGTACGGTGTTGAATGCAAATACGGGAGAATGCGCCCGTGAGTACGCTAGTATAGCCTCAGGCTTTTTTATGGTCGAGAGCCTCTTCAACGTTCAACGATGGCTAGTCGCTCAATGCCACAATGGCAATCAGTATGTCCAAAGTCATTGTCGTGTGAGCTGTGTATTCACATTGCGGTTACTTAGGCGTCTCGAGCTCCTGTGCGGGATGCGCATACCCAGGACGTATCGTGCTCCAGTAATGCATCCTGATAATCAGGGCTGTTCTTTCTCTGGTGACGTCGAACAGTCTTTATCTCAACGTAACTGCAGAGACCCGGAAGGCTAGTACTCCCGCCGACAAGCTCGCTTGCAGCCTGGCTATTCCAGGATGTTGTGACGCCTGCCATACGTGCTGTGTCCCGCACACGCGTTGACACCATGCCTGCCCGTGCGGTCTCCATGTGGTCGGAATGAGATGCTCATGGGCCTCTAACAGCGTTCTGCGAGCTATCTGCGAACAAAATTAGAACGGCCTTGCTACCGCCGCTGTCGCGGAACCGAAATAGGGCGCGGGACACACCGCGGCAGCCAATCAACGCCGCGCAAATGGGCGTCTAGCGGGTTCCTGCCCGGCGAATGGTATCCTCAGCACCTATATTGGGCTTCTGGGGGCCGAGGAGGCGGGAGCTGTCCTCCGGGAAACCAGCATGTGCGGAGATGTTATTAGCCTCGCCGTCTCGACTCGGCGGATTCTTCACCCTTGTCCTCCTCGACCTCGGTAGCCCGTCCTCGACATCGCCCTCAGGCCTCTTTCGTTCTCTTCGCAAACTCGTCCGAGTCAAGATGTTCGCTCTCTCTGTCGTCGTGTCTGCCGTGAGTCTCCTCGTCTTTTTTTTGTTCAATGAGCGCTGATAAGGTCCTCGGTCGTGCGATCTTTTTTAGCTTGCTGCTGTCGCCCATGCACAGTCTGCTACGTCGTCGGCAGCTCCAGCGCCCACCCAGTGGAACATCACTGTTGGTGGTAACACTACGACCAACGGCAGCCTTGTCTTCCAGCCGGAGTCAGTGACCGCTCGCATTGGAGACTCAGTCTTCTTCAACTGTGAGTGTCATGCCTTTGACCTAGTGGTGCTTTTGGTGCGCAACGGGTGTTCGTATGCGAGAGGAAACAGCCTGTGCGTTGTTATCCATGGGTGCCTATCACAGACGGGCCATGTCCGTAGCGACCATATGCCAACAGTCTACGGCACGCCGAGAGACTTTCAGTTCGGCTATATGCAAGTGCCGCAATGTCTCTACCGCGCTATTCGGTTCCCCAGATTGCGTCGCGCATTGTCGCCGTTCTGGTCCGCGAGGGATTTTCATGGTGCCCGTCCCCATCCCGCCGGGATACGTATTCCTATTTCGGTGGCGCGGAGTTGGCCGTTGACATCATCTATGGCGTCACAGCGCTTCAGAATAGCCGGACATTGGCAGGGGCGTCACTCATCCACTGGCAAAGCCTGGATGAGTTGCAGTTGCAGTTGGACAAACTTGGGCACGTCGAAGGAGCGTGTCTGATTGTGCCCGCAGCCTTGCACGTCTGCAGACTCTCAGTGGTGGCATTCACCGTTACAATACACCGACTTCCATAGATGATACGGTGCACAGGCTGATATCCAAAGGGATGAATATGATACCAGCCTTGACTGTGGATATCACGATTCACACAATCCTCATCGGCACGTCTGAATCCGGAGAGACGTTCAAACACTGATTCCTTTGCTTGCAGTCACTCAGGGCAACCACAGTGTCATGCAGTCCACCTTCTCCTCGCCGTGCATCTGGATTGACGAGACCGAGGCCTACAACGGCTTCACGACTGGCTTCCGCGACGCGGGCAACGGCACAGCCATCACGAACTACGTCCTCCCGATCACGAGCAACGACACGATCTGGTTTTTCGACTGGAACACCTGCGCGATTGGCGGTGTCGGCGGCATCAACATCAACGAGAGCTCGACGTCGACTCTCGCTGGCTTTGTCGTACGTTCATCCCTCACACTGAACGGTTGTGTACGATGCTGATCTTGATGTAGCGCAACGCGAAGCGTCTGAACGGCACCGCGACGGAGACGTCCTCGTCTCATGCTAGCACGCGCACTAGCAGCGGCTCGTCCACTGGCTCCGGCTCGGCGAGCCAGACCTCGTCGCCCTCAAGTGCCGAGCGCAACGTCGTCGTTGGCGGGCTCGCCGTCATCCCGCTCGTCCTTGCTGCTCTCGCGCTCTAAGCGTCGACACAGCGAAAAACGCGCCGGTGTCCTTATACCCTGACGAGGAAACGATTCACGAAGACTTCCTGACCCCGATTGCGATTACCTGCTTGCTGTATCCCCTTCCTCTTCTGTCCTTCTAATCTTGGGTGCGTGTTGAAGTGCTGCTCTATCGTTCTATAGACAGGATCGGAACCCCGGCTCACATCTTTACTGCCGCTACATCACCTATTGTGCTTTTTGTCTATCAGTCTCCTGCCTAGTGACACGGCGCGTCACTACGCTATACTCTTCGTTGCCTGTCGTTGCCCGCTCTATATACTCCCACTCACGACCACGACTCATGGACACACGAATTGTCGACAAACGGTGCCACTGTGTTCTGGTCTGGGCGGTGCCCCCTTACCCGATGCTTGGATTCCAGCTATCACTTACCGTAGTCGTTGCACCACCGTTCGTTGTACCCATCGCGCTCTTTGGTTATTTAATTGTTGTGTGTATACCGTCCTTGCTATGTCATCTGCGACGTTCACGGCGACAGGCTGCGTGGTAAGTAAGGTCAGTGATATCTAGACTGTTTGTTTAGTAGTGCATCATGCTGATTACTTTGACAGTGCGTGATGCGGGTCCAGATATTGGTCGCCACGCGGGGCACTTTGGTATCCTGTACGGCGCTCAGCACCGTCCTACCCGCCTTGCGCCCTAGAGATGCTCATGTCCAGCTTGCGGTAGCCACGCTCAAATCGCAACAAATTGCCTCTGCGGCATTGCATTGCACCGGTGCGGAACCGGACACTCACGACAAGTTGCCTATTCCTACTAAGGATACTGATTGTTCCCTGCTACTGATACGCACGGGACCATGGCAGGTACGTGACCAGCTGCAAGCTTTCAACTTATCCGAGTACTCAGTCGTCTTCTTCTACCAATCGCGGCCCCGCTGCACCCAAGCCATATACGTCCCCAGAAGCTGAGCACGCAGCTGAGTTGTCTCTGTCACCGTTATCTTTGCCAACCGAAGGCACAAGTCATATGGCCCTGTCCACGAGATGCTGCCATCTAAACCGTCGAAGCCGCTGCCTATCTATGCAGCTCTTCCCACACGTAAGTCGATCTACCCTGCGATGCGCTTTATCGGGTGCACCCCGACAAATAGCTGCTGCGAGAAGACGTCTTATCACACGGAGGGTCTGTCTGGCTAGTGGAGGCTCGCAATAAATATCGTCTTTCGTGGGAGTTCGAGCTCAACTATCAAACTGTCCTGTCCCCCATAGCATTCGCGAGCATCATCGGGTCGACCTGTTGCAGACATGCTCTATACGCTCCGCCTAGGAGACTTCACGATGAAGTTGGACTGGCGAGACCTCCTCGGTCTGCTGCTACTTGGGTTCATCGTCAAGGCCTTCGTGTTATCCAGACGAGCTAAGGCACAGGACCCTGCTTCTTCCACCTTACCTGCAATAGCGCCAACAACCGCTGAGCTGGTCAAGGAGCCCAAGGCGTTGCGCTACGGGTCGGGCAAGCCGGAGGGCGGCGCATGGGATGCGACGGGGCCAGGGTACCTCCCTGACCCTGATCCGCTGCACGACTTCGACCTGAACACGGCGACGCTGCGCGACTACGTGTACGTGAACAAGGTGCTTCGTTACCCGTACTTCCAGGTATGTCCCATTCCGTACTTTGTAGACTGTCTTCGACGCCAGGATCTGCGGAGAGTGAGATCGATCTGCACCTTCTTCCGCCCGATGGTGGTGTCCGAACGAAGGCTGATGGGGTTTGTGCTGCAATAGACGATGGCACATCAGCCGCTACATATCAACGACTGGATAGAGATCGACAAGGAGTACCAGTGGTACCTAGACGAGAAAGCGCGGGTGATCAAGGAGCAAGGTACTATAATGCCATGCGTCATCTTGATGATCATGCTGACTTGAACGCATCGTAGGAAAAGTCGTGGTGGACTCACTCCCGGAGAACGATGCCGCTTGCACAGAGCTGCTCGAGACGCTTGTCGACTATCTCCCAAAGCGGTACCCGACCCTCTTCGACGCCATCCCCGCCGAGAAGCCCAACACAGTCCCAAACGGCATTCACAACAAGGTGACGGGCGAGACATTCACGAACATCTCCGCCCTAAACGGCGTGGACGCGCTGATGGTGGTGACGAGGTGACACAGATATGCGCGTCACGTCTCAGGATTTGCTGATGCGCAGTGCAGACTCGTGAAAGACGATTTCCTCATGGGCCGTGAGCGCACCGACGGCAAGGTATACCTTGTTGGTGGGGTGATTGTCTTCCCCGGTCGGTCCCTACCCCGCCGCCTCACCATCCAGACTTATGCATGGCGCGCCAATAGGTTCTTATCTCCTCTCCGAGAAGATCGGGCAGCCCCTCCACGAGCTGCACTCGCAGATTCCGCACTTCCACAAGATGCTCGCGAGCGTGGAGCGCACGATGGTGCGCTTCGCGCCCGATCGCCCCTTCGAGCGCTGCAGTTGGTGGGTCGCGGACGACCGCGAGCTCTTCTGGCGTGCGTTCCCGTTCTCACTGGCACTTGTGTTTGTGCTCATCGGGAGGGCTTGTGATAGATAACATCATTTCGAATGATGTCAGCGAGGACATGCACCCGAAGGACTTATTTTTGCGCTTCGACCACCAGACGTTCCGCAAGCTGCCGAGGACGAGGGGGATCATGTTCGGCGTGTGAGCGTCCTCATGATCCACGAGGGTGCATGTATGTACTCACCTGAAATGTGGTACAGACACCCGGTGCTGAAGCGCATGGAGGATCTAGCGGACAACCCGCTTGTCCCCGCTCTGCTGGCAAAGATCCACACTGACTCGGACGAGACGCTCATGAAGGTAGTTGTAGAGAGTTTATGTGCCTGGACGGGACTGACGGAGTGAGTCTAGTACAAAAGTGTGGCCAAGTATCAGCACAAGCTCGTCCCTTACCTTCAAGAGCTCACGGAGCAGCAGATCACGAAAGGCCTGATCAGGTACGTCAGTCTCTCTTTCGCGCAAGATACACCTAGTCCCATCACCGTGTAGGCGCGAAGACATAGAGAACATCATGAACTTCCGCGAACATCCCAGCGCCGGCAATGCGTGGAAGGGCTCCGCCGCTCTCTCAGCCAAGGCGTAAGTAATGTGTGGAGGGTCTCCTTCAAGTCTAGCCTTATATCAAACATGTCCCCCCCTCCCCAAGTGCTGCTTTCACTTAAAATATAATTTCTTGCGCTCTGTGCTCAGTAAGCTTCGTCGCTGTTGTCGGAATACACTTCGAGGTCCCAGCCTGCCCAGTCGGCCTTGAGTGCGCCACCGTTCGCGGGGATCTTGACGCCCCAAGTGATCGCATAGTGCTCCAAGACGAGTTCTAGCTCCTCGATCTCGTCGAGCATCTCAAGATGAGAGATCCTGAATGGGATGTGAACGAATGGCGGTACCGAGCGGATGGCTACTGACCTCTCACGCTCTGCAGGGTCAATGTACAGCCTGCGAATATCGCGCAGTGTGAGTGCCTTCGCTGCGGTAAACCCATGCTTGAGGAAGCGCGGCGGAAGGGATGCTTTCGTCGGGTACGGGTCCACACCAGGGAGCGATACATTCCGGGCCTGCCAAGAATTCAGGCATGGGCAGAGTATAAACACACGGCACCACTCACCATGAGATTGGATTTCATCACCCTCCCGAAGGAGTCCTCGAGGCCGTACATCTCGTAGACGATCCCTCCGAGCACATTGTGTCCGGTCTGCGTACGGTTGAAGTAGTCGGCGAAGCCTTGGATGAGAGCTGAAGATGCCTCTGGAGACACGTAAGCAAGAACGCATTCGAAGAGCAAAATCGTGGGGTGTGCTGGGGACAAATATGGCTCAAGCAACGCTATGAGTTCTGATGGGGGCTGGCGGAGGTCGCCCGCGACGAGGTGATACTTGGGCGCGTGAACAGTTGTGCCACCATTGACTATGGGCGGTCAGAGCAGGACACATGAAAGGCAGTGCTACGACTCACCAATTGTAACCTCCTCGGGCTTCCCAAGCACTGAGCTAAGGTCACTGCTCTTGCGAATAGCCATGGCCTTCTTGGTGGTGTTCTCCGCAAAGTCAACCTCGAAGTACGCTCGGAGAATGTCCTTCCTCGGGCCCGTCTGCCTGAATGCCTCGTCAGTCACTCCCCGCTGAGCAGCCCGTGCACAACTACGCACCGCGATACGCCAAAAACGCGTGTCGCTCCCCGCCCCGAGGCTCACGATTTGGCACTGCGTGCCCTCATGCACCGCGAGCGCGCACCACCTGTCGACGAGCTTGTCGATGCCCTCTGCGCGCACATATGTTCCAATGTTGATCAGCGGTGGACGTGCCGGTTGAAGGTGTGCGCGAGGCACGAAATGTCGGATCCATGGATCGGTGAGGTAGTGCTTCTGCACGGCGGAGAGGCGCGCGAGAGCGGCATCCGTGTCAGTGAGGCGGACGGCGCTGTCTGCGTCTGGTCGTGGCGACTCCTTGAACCGAGACGGTAGCATATAGAGGCAATCTGAGCAGCAAGTATGTTGTCGAAGATGAAGACTCGGAGAGAATGAAGTGGGTACAGCAACATAAGCGTCTACTAATCAGTCCGGTTACTCATGTTACATACGTCATTGTATGCCAAATAAGTAATATCAGTAACAATACCTTCGCAAGTACGCGGGGTCAACGTTGAACTCTTTCGTTGTCTACACCCTGATCTGATACTCTACTTCTGCCCCACATACACACTGAAGCTGGCCAGCGGTTATAACAGTCGATCTCAAGTATGAGGCAGCCTGCTGAGAGGGCCATACAAGGCACTGTGACGGAGATGGAGTCGGCAAACTCACTGCGCATATATGTGAGGTGAGTGCTTAGTCGATTGCAATTCGCCGACTCCGGTAGAGAAAGGAGGAGCTAGCGGCGAAGTCGTCCAGGGAGACGGGTTTACAAATGGATAGCCCAAGCCTATACCCCGATCCCGGCATCAACATATGTGTATATATCTGCAGTCAGTAGTGGAGAGACGAGTACGTCCCATTCGTGTACTCACGCGCCCTGTCTTAGAGATGTCACAGAACAAAGCCCTCCATCTCAAGGCCATGCACGGCGCCCTCGAGGTTATCTCAGTACCCATCCCGAGGCCGGGTGCAGGGGAAGTCTTGATCGATGTCCAGGCAGCAGCTCTGAATCCTGCTGACTGTAAGGTTACGAGGAGATATGGCGACCTCTTTCAGAGCTACCCCGTTGTCATCGCTTCAAATATCGCGCGTATCTTCAAATAGGGTGAGCAAGTGTAAGTCCCCCTATCCTACTACCCACGGTTCATTATCTTAACAACGCACGCTTATAATACGAGTTGTAGTCTCGGGCGATGTCAGAACACCCGCCTCAGGCAGAGCGCGGGCGGGCGCTTTGGGTGTCACTGGATAACTCCTCGGAGTAACGCCGAGTCACACCGCGTCACATTGGATGGATCTGAATGAGGCCAACCTTAGCTTGGCCCTCACTCAGTACGGCTCGCTTACAGGCGGTGATTTCCAGCAGTATGCCGTTGAGCCCGCCGATCTGACGGCAAAGGTGATCTGCTACATAATCTTGCATCCTGTTCACTTGGTCTATCAAATTCCGGACGACATTCCTTTCGACGCGGCGTCGACGATCCCACTAGGCCTTACTACGGCCTCCCTCGGTCTGTTACACCAGGGATAGGAACCTGGTCCTGATAGCATCGGCCTGTTCCCGCCTTGTGAGGACGGCGGACGCGGGAAGTATGCTAGGGAGCCCATCTTCGTCGGCGGTGCCAGTTTCGTCGGTCAATTTGGTAAGCAAACCCTATGAGCTAGTTTGTCACAGTGCTTAGCGTTCTGCTATTCCTTCAACTCGCAAAGCTCGCCGGGTTCAACCTATCATAACCACGGCCTCTGTGAAGCAGACCCAGACGCTGAAGAGGCTAGGCGCCACATACGTTCGGGACCGAAACCTCGCGGAGGACGCCCTCGTCACGGAGGTGCAAAAGATCTCCACCAAACCCATTGAGGTCGCATATTCTATCAGCTCTCGTCAGACGCAGAAGTTCTCTTACAAGATCCTCGCGTCCGGTGGTGCGCTCCTCATCGACAACTATCCAGAAGTAGAGAACGTCGTCGTTGATAAGCGCCTCGCCCACGTACTCGCAAACGCCAATCTCCCGGCGACCCGCGAACTGAGTGCGAGCCTGGTCCCGAAGAATTTTCCACCCTGCTGGAGGAAGGCGCTATCACTGGTGCCTCGGAGCTATCGTGGGCTTGTTGACCACATTGGTAGCCGAATTCTGTCGAGATCCTCCCCAATGGACTGAACGGAGTCGCGGATGGCCTGAAGAAACTCGAGACCAGCGTCAGTAACGTGAAACTAGTGGCGCGACCCCAGGACACGGTGTGATTAGCATTAAGTTGCAGTGCACGTGTCATTCTCGATACTTTGCGCCTCGACTCTGATGTTTGTACTACCTCAATCTGAACGGAGTTGATTGATGCGAAAAAAGGTGCGGCCTGACCGTGACGTAGGAGCATTGTGGGCATATGTGCCTGTACAGGCCCCGAGTATGTGGCTTGGACGTACGGGCGAGGCGCATAAAGAAGACATCCTGGTCGGATCTACTATCAGGAACCCTATCCGCACCAGAGCAGAAGCACGATCAAACCTAAGATACGCTGACAAGTGGTTTGTAGCACACCGCCTCCATTCCGTCTGGGCATAGGGTTGTTCTAGTTGCTACTACCACTACACTCCATTGCGTCTTGCCTCCTACATCTGCGACCTTCATAACATGCAGTCCCGAACCGCTGCAGACATACTTGAACGAGGACCTGTGCCAGGAAGGGAGGTTGTATGTGCGCGAAGCTTTGGACATTACGCCCACGATATATCAGGTGAGTGAGGACCAGATGTAGCTAGAGAGAACAGTGCTGATTCGTTCGACATAGCTGGGTCTAAGTCGGCATTCGACAGCTCCAGTGCATACAGTGCGTTCAAATCCAGTGCTCTCACCTTGCCATGAGTCACAGGCTAACGGGAATCATGGTAATGCTTCGTGTTGTTGAAGTAGCACCAGAATCGACACCTACACTTCACTTCAGCCACCATGCTTCAGGGCGTTCAACGCTCGAAAGGGCACGCATGCTCCGCAACCTCAGCAGCGTGCCTTATCCCCATAACATCAAAGCTCCTGACGATGCTCATAAGGCCAGCGCAAACTACGGTGTATTTAGGTAGGGATCCTGGGTATATACAATACGACCGTACAAACACTGAACACTCGATAGGTACGACCGGGCCTTCCTTATGCAGTTCAAGGATGTCTGCGTGGAGAGACCAGACAGCGTGAATGTCCTGCTACTCGACCATCTAGGGCTCGTGCCTTCAGAACGCGCCAATGGGTCGCAACGACGGTCGTCAGCTACCGTGGGCCCGCCATCAGCAGGTGTGAATGGGCGGCCTAATGGTGCGTTTGCGTCGACGGCTGTTGGTATTACGAATCTCAATTGTTCGACAGGAAGCAACTTTAACATGGGACGGCTTGCGATGTCTTCTAAGACGAGCGAGGAGCGTTTCAAGGAGTCTCAGATGGGTCACTCTACATCGATGATAAATTGTCCCCCTGGTGTTGACATGGCACCGTTTATCGGACGACCGTCTCCCATGGTCCGCTCGTCTATTCAAGGTGGCCCAAGTGCGATGTACAACAAGCGCACACGGAGTAAACGTGGCGTCGATCGTGGGCAGGTGGGCAAGCCTGGTTCCTCGTTCGGTGGTGGATCGTCTTTGGCACAGCAGGGTGGTATGCCGCTTGAGCCCGTTGCACCGCTCGCACCCACTGCCAACCGCTGGCAGCCCCAGAGCCTGGGCAAGAAGCCTCAACAGCAGCAGGTCGAGACCGACTCTCCAGAGATTGTCGACCGCAAGGTCCGCGGGTTGCTCAACAAGCTCACCATGGAGCGCTTCGACTCTATCTCCGACCAGATCATCGCATGGGCGAACAAGTCGGAGAATGAGCACGACGGACGGACACTCATCCAGGTCATCCGACTTGTCTTCGAACAGGTGACGGACGAGGCGGCGTGCCAGTGGAGCGAGATGTACGCGCGGTTGTGTCGGAAGATGATGAAGCAGATCAGCCCGAAGGTGCAGGACGAGGGTATCAAGAACGCGGAGGGCAAGCCCATCGCGGGTGGTCAGCTGTTCCGCAAGTACCTTCTCGGCCGGTGTCAGGAAGACTTCGAGCGCGGATGGGCAGCGAAGGAGACTGCCGCTGCCGCTGCCGCGACCAAGGCCTCTGAGGACCAAGCCGCAAAGGCGGCTGCCGAGAAGGATGAGTCTGGCGAGGCCGCGCTCTACTCTGAAGAGTACTATATTGCGCAGAAGGCCAAGCGCCAGGGTCTCGGTCTCATCAAGTTCATTGGTGAACTCTTCAAGCTGCAGATGCTCACTGAGCGTATCATGCACGAGTGTGTGAAGAAGCTCTTGGGCAACGTCGAGAACCCCGAGGAGGAGGAGATCGAGAGCTTGGTTAAGCTTATCGGCACCGTTGGTCAGTTGCTCGACACGCCGAAGGCGCGGGCGCACATGGATGTCTATTTCACGCGCATGAAGGAGCTGCTGAAGAACCCGAACATCAACTCCCGTATGCAGTTTATGCTCATCGTGAGTGTCTCTCATTTTATATCAGTGGGCTACAAGTCACATTGGACCAGGATCTACTCGAGCTGCGTGAGCGCAAGTGGGTATCGCGTCACGCTGCTGCTGGACCTACCACTATCTTTGCAGTTCACGCGCTCGCCGCCAAGGAGACCGCTGCGAAGGAGAAAGATTACCAGCGCACCATGAGCATGTCGCGCGGTGGCTCCAGGCGTGGTGGCGACCTTGGTGAGCATCAGGTTGGTCCAGACGGCTGGGCTGGCGCTGGCGCTGGCGCTGGAAACGCACCTCCGCGAGCACCGCGGAAGGCAGGGGATCTGACCCAATTCGGGAAGATCAGCAAGACGAACGCTATGACTTTCGGCCCTGCTGGCGTCTTTGCAAAGGACAAGGCCAAGCGCGAGTCGGCATCATTGTCCTTTGGTTCGCGGAACATATTCTCCATTGTGGAGAATCCGGAGCTCGCTGCGATCCCGACGATGTCGAGCCACCCACCAAGCCGCGGGCCCAGCGTCGACTTGGGTTCTTCTGCCAGTCACACGGCTGAGCCTCTTGCTCCCACGGATTGTGCCGAACCCATACGAGATCAGAAGCTCGACACCAGTGCCCTCGGATGCGGGTCACTCTGACGGTGAGGACTCTGTTGCATCCTCGATGACGGAGGAGCAGGCGACGACCAAGGCTAAGGGCGATTTGCAAGAGTTCTTTGCCATCCGGGATCTTGATGAAGCCGAGGTCTATTTCACGAAGCTTCCGTCAGAGCACAGATGGTTGCTCGTCGATAAGCTGGTCACCTCCGCGATCGAGTCGAAGGAGGCAGATGCACAGCTCGTCGGCGACTTCTTCTCACGGGCCGTCTCGAAGAGCCTCTGCTCACCAGATCATTTCGAAAAGGGCTTCACATCCACGGTGGAGATTCTGGACGACATCGCTATCGACGCACCGAAAGCATACAGCTTGATGACGATGATGATGAATGGTGCGCAGCTGAACAAACAGCAGTGGCTTCGACTGTCGTCCAAGGTCAAGGACCCTATGAGGCTGGTCCATTTCCACCAGCCTCGAGCTGCGCAAATGAATCCCCAGCAATCAACATTGGTATCGATGGTGTTTGAACTCCATAATCTGGGCGAGGCTGAAAGGATTGTCCGCGAGTTACCGCAACAACAACGATGGACGGCAGTTGACACGTTAGTCAAAGAAGTCCTCGACTCTAGAGCAGAAGATGTGGATTTTGTCGCTGAGCTCTTCTCCTGGCTGGCATCGAGGGAAATCTGCCCATCAGATGCTTTCGAGGAGGGCTTCACGGCTTCTGCCGATGTCCTCTTCAAAACCATGAAGTCGATGCCAGAGGCGAAGTACCTGATGGCCATGATGCAGAAGGGTGCCCGGCTCAGCGGTGCACAGCGGATTCGGCTCGCTGGAAGGGCACTTCAAGGTCAATCGCTGGCACTCGCGCACAATCGCCGGTACTAGGGATTGGGGCTTTAGGTACACGTTGCCAGTGTACAATACCTCCTCTTCTCTTTTATTCTGTCTGATCCCTGACTGTTATTGGTTAGATGACATTCTGATACGTTCCCGCCTCCGCTCTTGGATTACACATCGTACGCACAGCCGCGTTACAAGTGAGCACTAGGCTCTAGAAAATACCTGCATAGGTCTATACATTTGTCATACCATATGTATCACATGTAATGCCGTAGCGAACTTCAACACCGTCACGGCACTTGTTGACGGCCGTCAGTCAGGCTCAGCGAGGTACGCTCCTCGATGGCCCCAAAGTACCCACGAGCGTCGAGATCTATCAGAAAAAGACTCTGTGCCTCACGTTCAGAACGGACGTCGTTGAGGAAAATGATAAGGAAGGATTAACGAGAAACGACGACGGGGAATATCTACCACGTGACTTTATCTTCCATTTATGGTAGGGCACCTTCCGGATTCATCTCACGTCGTCAGCGCGGTTGTCTCGCTCACAATTTGTACTCAGCCACAGCTTCTCAAGGTCCGAGTCACTAGCATATGAGAGGCTGATACATCGCTTGTCTTCCGAAAACCCCATCCCTCCAAGCTCCAACTTCCCTCTGATTACTGGTACCACTTGAATCTCGTATCTTTAACCTCGACCTCCTGTGCATTCGTATGGTGCATCCAAACTGCCCGCCTTCCCCTTGGTGCACCTGGAATATCGCCTCGACGAACTGTCAATCTATGCGCCCCCAGTGCTTCCTCCTCTTAAGGCACCGCCCACCAATTGTCCCCAATGTCGAACGCGCCAGTTTGCTTAGTCATCCTTCTCAGCGGCCTCGAGAGGAAGGTCTTGGCAAGCTTGGCATAGGCGAGCGCTTGCGAGGACTTGTCCTCCGAGGCCACCCTCGACCTCTCCTCTTTCCCTCAGCTCCTCCCCCTCGCGCCCCACCGCATTCCCACTCTCATCCTCGCTCCCCTGGGCCTTCTGCACGTACGTCTTATTTCTATTGCCATAGGAACACAGTCGCACAGGACAACAACATTGCACCCGGTCGCCGAAGACAGCAAGCTGAACTTGACATATGGGGTGGTCACGGCGCGGTATCTTCATACTTTGCGCACTTCATCATGTTTTGGCGTCGGACTATACCACGGGGTGCGTCATGTTTCTATAGCCCCTTGCGGTTCTGACACCCCCCAGATCCGACACTGATCCTATCCTGCAATACCGACCCGTATTCGCTCGTTCGCTGCCCGTTCAGCTCCTCGTAAATGGGATCGTGCTCACCCTCATGTCTGTTCTCCTTCTCCAACTCCTATTCACCGCCCAGTATCACTTTCGACTCGCACCTGTCAACTATGCCTTCCAATTCGCCGGCGTTTGCATGCTTCTTACCGACATCATCGCTTCGCTGCACGTCATCATGTCGACCGCATCCGACGAGAGCAAGACCTGGCCGTATATGCTTAATTACCTCGCAGTCGACCTCCCCCCGCAGACGACCAAGGGCTGGTCGACCGCAGAGCTTATGGCATGGTTGTTCATGATGGCGACCTCAGGATTCCTGATTCAAGCGACACACATCCAATTCCTCGGCCTCCTCTTCCCTTCCACGCTCGAGAAGCGTCTCATCTTCTGGTCACTAGGACCTCTGGCAGCCACTTCCGCCATCATGCAGCTCATTCGCATTGTGCAAGACACACAGGTGAATCGGACTGCAACAGCGGTGCAGAATGTGTGTAATGCGACTCTTTCGATCCTCTTCACTGCCTCGTTAGCCATCTGGGGGCTACTCGTGAACCGCAAGAACGCGTGGAGGATGGACGGCGGCACAGCGGCCTTCGGCGTGGGGGCGCTCATCCTCGCGCCGATCTCGACTGCCATCTCCCTCGTCTACATACCCACCAGGTTCGAGTTCTCGTGGATGAAGCCGCTTATGTGGAGTGTGATCCTGTGGCAGAGCTTCTTTGGCTGGTGGTGGTGGGTTGGCGCTGGCATGGGTGTCGGTGAGCTCGACGAGCTGCTCAGCAGACAGGAGAAGCGGCAGCGCAAGCGCGAGAAGGGCAGAAAGAGTAAGAAGGGCGCGCAACAGGAGCGACAGGGCACGCTCTTTGGCGGTGTCGCGAATGCGATGAAGCTGAAGAAGGCGAATTCATCGCAGATATCGAGCGTCGGGAGCGGAGGCGCAGGCTTGATGGGGTGGAAGGTTTGGAGGAGTACACGCGCGTTCTGGATGTTCCTTCGCCACGAGCACCTCACTGCCGCGCGCGCCCAAGCGGAAGAATGGGTCGAGCGTGTGAACGAGGTGTACGGGCCTGACGGGGACCGTGGCTGGGGGCTTGGACAATTTGGCGCGGGTACACGGCGCGTAGGGGACAGGGATGCTGATACGATCGTGGGTGAAGGCGAGGGGGACTACGAGCTGGAAGAGATGGGCGAAGAACACGTCGCTGTTGACATGGACGGAGCAGAGAGGGCGGAGGACGGAGATGAAAGACCCAAACGCATGCGCAGACGCGGGAGGCGGCGAGACGAAGATCGGGAGCAAGTGACCAGACAGGCGGAGGGCCCTGGGCGGCCTCGGTCAATGTGGTGGTGGGGGCCGTTCCGGCGCTGGCGACTACAAAACGCGACGGAGTATTGATTAGTTCAGGTGCGGGTCATGCCGTCTTTCATAAAGGCGTAGGCTGATCGATGGCGTAGAAGATGTGGGATATCCCCCGATGTATCATATACAGGATTTGTATTGTTACCCAGTTTATGGGCGTTCATTGCCTTACATGCTGCGTCTTCATGCAGTCAAGGCATGCCGTGGTAATGTTCTCATCATACCTCGACACTGAAGCTTCAGTACTGAAGGCTGGCTCAGTCATCCACGCTGCAGCATTCTCATCCCGGGGTGCGGTACCACCTACCTACGGAAGATCGACTTGACACTCGAGGGAATACATGGGTAATGTTTTATCTCCTTGGTTGGGTACTATCCGCTCCACTGACCCTGATCCCGTGTATATCGGTGTCGTAATTGTGTATGTTCTAGACAGGCAAAATACGAAGGCAGTCACCCGATTCTGGCCTTTTGGATTCAGTAGAACAAGCATCTCCACACGATGCTGCTCATCCCTGAAGCAGGACCGTACTAAGTCAGACCGTTACAAGTTTAACGTGCATACCGATATCGGTATCAGTACAAGGTGCGATATTGATTCATGTTGCGTTATTGACCAGCGCGTCGACACCGAACGTCTTTGAGCCTCGTGACTAATGTCTGCTGTCATTGTGAGTCTAGAGCACGGTCTGCTCAACGATGCTCATAGTGGTAAGTAACACTTCGACAAGTGCGCTACCTGCGGTTGCTGATGAGTGTCATGGCTTACTAGCTGATGCGGTATATCATTGCCGTGTAGATGCAGTTCTCGCAATTACAGGGCCAAAGCCTGTGCTACGTGAGCGGTTAAACGGTGAGAGGATGTATCAACTGCTTGACAGCTATCTGCAGGTGTCGCTCAAGCTTCTGTGCGAACTCGAAGTCTCATAAAGTGCGGTATACAGTAGAGCCTGCCTTCGCGACCCGACCCAATCTGCCCCGACCCGTACGTGCCACTGAAGTTGCACAATGACGCCGGATCTCATTCCCCCTATTCTCATTGTGAGCATTCGATTATTAATCACGGCTGGACCAGCGATTGAGTTCTCATCCTCGAATACAGGCTGGTGCGGGACCTGCGGGTCTTACCCTGGCACTCACACTTGTGAAAAGCGGCATTCCCGTACGTATCATCAGCAAGGCATCCAGCTTCCACAAGGAGCAACGCGGTATGGTCATACAAGTATGTGTTCATGATTTGTTGTATGGTCGTATTGATGCCTGCCGTAGCCGCGAACCGGAGAGGTCTTCCACTTCCTTGGCGTCCTCCGGGATATACAGACCATCGCCATGGATATGCAACCTTTGAAGTTCTACAGGTTCCCTGGAGGCAAGGAGATGCTGACGACCTGCTACCTGATTGACCCGGAAGAGAAAACGCCGGCGAGGCCCTTTGTGCGTGATTGTTCGTATGCTATCGCGGCGAAGCTGAATTGTTGCACGTTGCAGAATCTGCCTATACAGGTTCCACAGTATCACACTGAAGCTGTTCTGCGATTGCATCTGGAAAAATACGGATGTCAGGTGGAGCTGGATACAGAGATCGTTGGCCTGCGGCAATTTGACGATCGCGTGGAGGCTACAATCAGGAAGACTAATCAGGAAGTTACTGGAACAAAGCAGTATCGTTGGCTCGTCGGTGCTGATGGGGGCAGAAGTACGCATCATTGCACGCCCACGTCACCAAATCAATGATGGAGTAATAGGTCTGGTGCGCAAGTATGCTAAACTTTCTTTTGAGGGCATAGGTAGTCCGGAGAAGGCGGTAGTAGGAGAAGTTCTCATACAAGGTCTGGACGACCAAGTAAGATCGTGAGACAAGATCCTGGTGTTGTGCTAATTGAGTTTGTCGTTTCGTAGTATTGGCATATCTGGTACAAATATACGGGTGGACATCCGACGGTGTAAGTCTCTAATATCATGTGCCGCACAGATCCTAATCCCAAATAGCCTACTCGTCCGTGCTACAGAAGTGCCGGGCCAATATTGGCTCTTTCTTTCCGGAAATGTTGAGCCTGACCAGATACGGGCGAGCGACGAGACCTTCAAGAAGGCTCTGCGGGATGTCACAGAGCGCGACGACCTTGTTTGGGGGAGAGCCATGCATGTCATTGACTATAGGTATGTGTACTAACGTTTGTAGGAACACGAGGACTGACTGTTGTGCAGACCCAGTGTGCGCATGGTCAACCAACAAGTTTAGAGAGGGCCGCGTTTTTGTAGCGGGGGATGCAGCACACGTACACACGCCGCGTGGCGGGCAGGTACAGCTTGGCCATGCACACATCTAAGACTGCTCATAAACTACCATTCCAAGGGCCTCAGTTCGAGTGTGCAAGACGCGGTAAGTGGATCGCCTCGCTGAGGGAACTGCGCTCATGCTATCAATTCCAGATCAACCTTGGTTGGAAACTAGCCCTGGTGGAGAAGGGCCTTGCCCCGCAGTCGCTCCTTGACACATATTCCGAGGAACGTTCGCCCGTCATCAAACAGATGCTACAGGAAACCGCCAACATGACGAAAGCCGTCCTTTGCAAACATAGCAGCAAAGCGTGCCTCCGAGCTGCCTGGCAGTGCGGTACGCGCCTCAAACAGCTTGGCATCAACTACCGATGGAGCCGTATCCTGTTTGACGAACGATACAAGAGCCTCAGTGCACAGCATGCGGAGGCAGAGGTATTCTACCCCTATGACACTGGTGCCCCAAGCGATCCCGTGCGGGCGGGCGATCGCGCCCCCGATGCCACAGGGTTGGTTCGCCTCGACATTGGTCAAGATTCAGACCGACAGACGACATCTCTGTTCGACATGTACGGTCCAACCCACCATACTATCCTCATATTCAATGTGGTAAATCAGCACCCGATCATCGACCTCTCTAGATCCTCTCCGGTGGGCACTATCATGTCCATAGCCGTATTCCCCAGCTCGTCATCAAAGTTGTCGACCGAGGCTAGCCTCAAGACGGACGCACTCCTAAGCGATTGCGATGGCATTGCATACACTGAATACGGAGTCACACAGGGGCAGTCACTTGTCGTCATTGTCAGGCCGGACGGTTACATAGGTGCTGTTGCTCGTGGTGCCGAGGGCATAGCGAAGTACTTCGGCTTGATCTTCGCTGCTCCGCTCTGATAGATCTAGTTCTTGCAACCGCGGATAAGTTTGATTCGTGCAGTCACACTAATCAACCGTTTCTGACATATTCCTGCCTTCTGAATTTGCGGCAAACTCCTGACGTGTTCATTGATTACTTGCGATTTCAAGCCAAGGTGCGTGGTACACTAAGTAGTAGATACTTAGCCTATTGCCGTTCTGACGCAGTGTGCCTAGCAGATCCCGGTGCCCACGTTCCCATGCCGTAATGTCAGGTCAGAGACTTCGTGATAACAGCACTTCTCTCTCGCAACTGTCAATGCCAGAGCTCGCCGAGCAAGTACGTACGCTTACCGTACATGAGGTGGCTATTAACGGCTTCCACTCTTATCGGCACTTTGAACGTCGGTGCCGCGGGGACACGTTAGCTAGTAGCTATTGTAGGATCGTATATATAACTCAAACTCCAGATGAACAGCACGCCCGCTACTTCTATCAACGCAATATGTCTAGTCAAGATTCGGTGGATGCTGTCCTTATTGTAAGTGACGCACCATGACCCTCACATCATCGTGCACCCTCTGACATCTAGGAAAGGTCGGCGCAGGCCCCGCAGGGCTCGCTTTAGCTCTGACCCTTCTAAAGAATGGAGTTCCTGTTCGTGTCATCAACAAAGCCACTAGTAATCACCGAGAACAACGTGGTGTGGGTATTCAGGTAATTCATGTGCGGCATAATGTTGTCCGTGCTACTAGGTACTATTGGCATTTGAACTGTAGCCTCGAACTCTGGAGGTTTTCCATTTCTTGGGAACCTTACCGGACATGCTGGAGAGAACCACTCGGCTCCAAACTGTTCGGTACTACAGGATGCCAGGCAGCAAAGTTGTATCGACATCATCTTTCAATGTGCTTGAAGACAACACACCTCAGAAGCCTTACGTATGTGAACAATATCCTTTGGATGTTCTATTTTACTTGATTGATCTGCCTTTGTTCTTGACTTCCAGAACAACGCTAAATTCTTAGCGCAATACCACACTGAGGCCATCCTGCGATCACAAATCCAGAAGTATGGTTGCTCCGTAGAGCTGTCTACAGAGCTCATCTCGCTCAAACAATTTGACGACCACGTGGATGCTATCATCAAGAAGTCTGTAGACGGCGAAGAGACGACTGAGACGAGGAGCTACCGGTGGCTTGTTGGTGCCGATGGCGGAAAGAGTATGATTTGACGCATGTCATCCTGACCGACACTGATTTCCGTCACTGTTCCGCTTAGGTACAGTGCGAAAGCAATGCAGCCTCTCTTTCGAAGGATCTTCCACAAATGAGAAATGGGTCTTGGGGGAGATTTATATAGAAGGCTTAGATCCGAAAGTGCTAGTGAGCATGGAAGTCATCCTCGCCAAGGATCAACACTGACGGACGTCTTAGCACTGGTACAACTGGCTTAAGGAGGACGGCAGTATGGAAAAGAGGTACGTCTGTACTCATAGGTACTTGCGCTCATACCCACTACCGAATATCAATGTTAGCGTCTTCTTGCGCGACACTGAGTCGGATCCCGGGAGGTACCTCTTCATGATCGCCGGAGATATCGACTCCGTTAAGATCATGGTAAACCACGAGTATCTGAAAGACACCTTGCGCACGCTCTCCGAACGAAGTGACATCCTCCTCGGAGACATCATATATGTGACGGACTATAGGTATGTTGCTGTAGAGAGAACGCTGAAATGGATCTGATTTTGGTATTTTCAGGCCAAGTGTCCGGATGGTGAACAGGTTTGACGTGGGCCGGGTGTTCGTCGCCGGAGACGCCGCTCATGTACACACGCCTCGCGGGGGACAGGTGAGTGACAATGCGGCAATAAGGAGTGCGTTACTTGATGTGTGTGCTTCTAGGGCCTTAACTCTAGCGTTCAGGATGCAGTGCGTGTTGTATGATTTCTTTTGTCGCACTACTGACCATGGTCTACAAACAGTTCAACCTCGGCTGGAAACTAGCCCTTGTGGAGAAGGGTCTGGCATCCCGTGCGCTCCTCGAGACTTACACCGAAGAACGTCTGCCCGTCATCAAGTGCATGCTGCAAGAGACTGCCAAGGTCTCCAAGCGTTTCGCGGACAACGTGAAGAAGTCCAAGCCCGGTATGGAGCATCCTACCTACCTTAAGCAATTCGGCATCAACTACAGGTGGAGCTCTATTGTCCTAGACGAGCGTATCTCGCACAGACCACAGGGTGACGACATGGATCCGTACGGCATGAACATTGAAGATGTGCCGTGCGCCGGCGATCGCGCTCCTAACGCTACAAGACTCATGTGGGTGAAGGGATCAAGCCATGCTCACTCACAAATCACTAGCCTGTTCGATATTCTCTCCCCCACTCGCCATACAGCGCTCATCTTTGGTGAGGATGCGTTGCGCATCGCTGAGATCGTCAAGGGTCTCAGTGCCTGTCCACCAGACACTGTGTCGTCGGTCGCCATTTTACCCGCAGGGATGGTCGCAGTTGATGATGTTGATGTTGCTCTGGAAGATCGTGATGGCATAGCGTATGGCGGGTACCGCATGGTCAAGGATAAGACCTTCGCCGTCATCGTGAGGCCAGACGGAGTCATTGGTGCCGTGGTGTCTGGGTTTGAAGGGGTGGCGAAGTACTTTGGTTGCATCCTCTCGGGGCTTGTGACTGTGTAGATACTGTGGTCACCAGATGCATCAGGAAAGTGCGCCACCTACCTATGTTGCCTCATTGAGACAACGAGGCAATGAGACCGTTTGAGACAGGCTGTCTCAGGGCTGTCTCGTTTGAGTAGATTATTTCTCATTTGAGAGGCTACTGAGGCAGTTAGGTGCATAGACAACATGTATACGAGACACTACGAGACACTAAGGCATGCCACTGGACCGCAAAGAAATGCAACAAAATTGAATATAGATTTGAGCTAGACAGCAGGAGATAAGTCTTGTCCGAGTCCGTAAAATGCTCTACTGTCAAGATCCTGTTCTGCCAAGTCATCGAAACAACAGAATTACAGATAACATGGTGCGGAAGTAGGCAACTGTAAGGTAATGGAACAAAGCAAGGACACAAAATCCTGACATACCGCGCATGTGAGCAGCACACAACCACGATTTTGGGGTTACCCTGCGGTGAACACGGGCCCGCGCGCTGTTACCTGCTGGTAAACAGGGACCTGCGCGCTGTTACCCGCCGGTATACAGGGGCCACGCGCTGTTACCCTGCGGTGAACACGGGCCCGCGCGCTGTTACCCACTGGTAAACAGGGGCCCGCATGCTGTTACCCGCCGGTATACAGGATGACAGTGCCGCTTCCATGTCAATGTCATGTAGAGGTGATGAATACATACGTGATGTTGTCCCGGTCTTTTCCCATCTTATGCTTTGGGTGGCCACGCAC
Source organism: Fomitopsis betulina (assembly GCA_022606075.1). Classification (NCBI taxonomy): domain Eukaryota; kingdom Fungi; phylum Basidiomycota; class Agaricomycetes; order Polyporales; family Fomitopsidaceae; genus Fomitopsis; species Fomitopsis betulina. The sequence goes on from JABYQK010000097.1 coordinate 92,231, forward strand.
CTCTTGCTCAGGCGGGGCTTCTGTTGCCATAATGAACGTCAGATAATGAACTCGGAGCAACAACAGAGCATAGATTTATTACCTGTTGATGCCTAGCAATTGCGGAGTCTTAGTAAACGTACACACCAGAAACAAACATATGCTTCTGACCGTTGTGATTGCTTCAATGTCGTGCCTTCGCACACTGTTTGAGTTCTTCTCCTTCCGTGTGGCCTTCGCCACTGGTGTTGCCTGGGCTGGCAGATGAATGGTAGCAAGGGGTGCTGGCATACTGGCTGCTGTTGGTGGGTTGGCAAGGAGATCTGCAACATACGAAGTCCCGGTCATGAAGTGTCAATGTTGCAGCTCAGAAGCTTGATCAAATACCATACCGGCGACACTGTCGGATTGTAGGGTGGCTGACAATATATTCAGTTTCATGGCTGGGTTTAGAATGTACTGTACATACCCTCATACTCGCCCACACTGGGCAGCTCATGCGGTGACTCCAACATTTGCTGATCGTCCTGAGCATTGGCAGACCCAGGACCTGACGAGATTTGCTGCTGTCGATGCTTCGGTGGAACCTTCAGAGTCAGTGTGTGTCTGCTCTGCTCTGCAGCATCACGCTGTCGCAGATGCTCCTGTATCTCCGCGAGGTTACTGTTACGCGACGACTCGCGCTAACTCGACTAAGGTCGACTCTGGAGACCACTGACCTATTCCGCGAATAGTCAGTCAACCTAACCCCTAGGGCTTACCTACCTGGGCCTAGCGAGTTACACGAAGGAAACCCTGTCCTTCGATGAGAGTGACGATGGATACCTGGGAGCACAATGCTACCACCAGGATCGAGCGAGCTTGAGTCTGGTGTCGGCTAACTCAGAGGCTTCACTGCAGGGGATGCGAGTGAAGGTTGAGTATAGATTAAACCAGGTCGAAGTTGGGACTTCGACCATCTACAGACTGCAGTATATATACAAGAGAGGTTCAGGGCAAGCCTCTACGATTCAGGGCAGGGTCACCGAGGTTGAGCTCGGTGTGGGGCCAATAGGAGAAACACAGGGGAAGGGTAGGAGGAACCCTGGGGGTCATGGGAGTGGGAGTGAGTCAGAGTCCGGAGGAATGAGTCATGGGAAGCATGAGGGATATAGTGAATGGCCAATGGGAAGCGTCCTCGGTGTGAGTACCACACCAGTCCCTATCTAAGTATAGTACAGGCTCGAGTCATGAAGGGGAATGACCTAGCCTTGGGAGTCATGAGAACAAAGAGGTGCGGAGCCGGGCCGAGGGATCGGGCCGGGCTCCAGTCATGTGGGACGCGATGGCGGCAAGGGGAAGGGAACCGGTCCGAGAGAGTGGTAGGGTTAGGTGTATGTCACGTGTTCCAGGATGCAGTAGCGCGCATCCTGACATTCGTAACAGTTACTGATTTTACCGCTGCGGACCAGCGCAGCCGCCTTCTTCTTCTCTGCATCAGCCTTACGATCAGCATCGAGCTCTTCCTTTGAGCGATGTTGCTGTGAGTATTCTTTGACTATTGCGCCTGGACGCTGAGCTTTGTTCTTTGGACGAGTCGAGGGACCAGCCATGGACACAGGAAACTGAGAAAGAGTGATAAGAGATGGAAAACGAGGGGACTTAGAAATGAGGGGGGAGCGGGCGGAAGGAGGGGCAATGGTGGAGTGGTTGGGTCCTGTCGTGCGCGGAGGGCCCCAAAGCAACACACATGCTTGCTAAGCTTGAGCACGGGGTGGATGAAACCGGGACGTCCCCGATAACAGCCCTTGATTGTCAATATTAGTCTCTTGTGCCACTGCCGGTCGCGGCATCACTCACCAACTCCAATCTCTACGCTCTCTACTCATCTCTCCAGCTAGTGTTGATGATGGACATCGACCCTGCGAAGTGATTCATCTGGACACCGTTGTCCGGGCAGCCCACCTTGCACCTATGTATGGTGATCAATTCATTCCACAGGAGCTACAATCTTCGGAGAGCATGGATGCTTTTCGTGCTTATTTGGTGAACAAACTGATTGATTACCATGCTCATCAAAATTTATTCTGATGTCCCTGAGTAGTTACTGCATCTAATAACACTAGTATTGGTTCAATGTGAGATTGTGACTCGGAAAATATTTGCCGTGGACCACGAAGCCTGTATTCTGCTGAGGTGATGAGGCCCAATAGGCCAGAATGAGACACCTTAGACGTTTGAGGCGGCGTAAGACACCTCGACACTTTCCTGATGTGGCACCTTATCGTCCTTCAAAGAGGCGATTCCTCACCACGCGTCAAGCATCGTGAACAATGAATGAAAGCTCAGCCATCTTGATATGAATAAACTGCCCAGGCACTCGGATGCGTTGTCATTGCGAGCGTCATCATGTATATTCAACGAACGAGATTCGCCACCTATATCGCGGATGTGGAAAGTATCGGGCCAAAGTACTTGGCTATACCATGGATACTATGCAGTACTGCCCCGATCACCCCGTCCGGCCTGACGATCACTATGGTGGACTGGTTCTCCGGCACACTGTATTCAGTGAACGCGATCCCTTCGTGATCTCGGAGGACGAGGTCTGCGCCATCCAACGTAGGAAATGGAGGGGACGAGGCCGAACATGGATACACGACCGCGCTGGATACAGCACTGAGTGGGTACGCTTTGAGGCTCTCCAATGTCTGTTTGATGAAAGAAGCATCTGAACCGAAAACGACGACGGTGTGGTGAGTGGGGCCGAATATGCTGAAGAGGTTGGTTGCCTGGGGATCAGCTTCTCGATCAAGACGAATCAGTCCGATAGCGTTCGGCGCACGGTCTCCCGCACGAACAGCGTCGCCCTCCGTTCCATAGGCGTTGAGTGCCTCTGACTTTGCATTTGGCGCGTCTAGCGATGCATAACGCTCGTCGAAGACGATTGAGCTCCACCGGTAGTTGATCCCGAACTGCTTGAGATGCGAACCACGCTGCCACGCGGCCTTGAGCGTCGTGGCGTCGTGATTCTCGGCGAGGATGTCTCGCGTCATCTGCACCGTCTCCTGCAGCATCTGTTGTATGACCGGGAGTCGTTCTTCGGAATAGGTGTCGAGGAGAGAGGGTGGAGCGAGACCTTTCTCTACGAGGACGAGCTTCCACGCAAGATTGAACTATCGGAGGAGCGGTGAGTGTCGGCATACGATTTCGGTGGGTTTCGGTTTACGTACCACGTCCTGGACACTTGTGTTGACACCCTGATAGAGGCCGAACGGTGAAGTGAGCTCATCTCAATCTGGACTAGGACTCACCTGTCCCCCACGCGGTGTGTGGACATGGGCGGCGTCTCCCGCGACGAAGACGCGGCCCACTCTGAACTTGTTCACCATGCGGACGCTAGGTCTACGGTAAGCGTGTCAGTAGTGTGTTTGGTCATTCAATCCGATTGGGGCCTTTTCACCTGTAGTCGGTGACATCAACGATCTCCCCCCAAGGGAGGTCATCGCGATCGCTGGCGAAGCGTAGCGCCTGTCTGACGTTTTCATGGCTTGAAGTGATCTCGTCAGGGTCAACATTGCCCGAAAGCATGAACCAGTATTTCTGCGGAACTTCCGTTGCACGGACCAGCAAGCTACGTAGCCATCAGCTGTGCTTCGCATACAGAACTAGTCCGTTAAACATACTTCATGGGGATATTGTTATGGCCAGGGTCCGAGTATTTGACCCACATATGCCAGTGCTGAACGGATATTCAGAATTAATCCTGAGGTAGCAAGGGTGATTGAGTCTCCTGACCTTGTCATCTAGGCCTTCAGAGACAACAACTTCCCCCAGGACAGCCTTCTCCGGGCTCGCAGCCCCTTCAAAGGATATGCCGCACTGCTTGCGTACCACACCTGCCACTTGGATGTCAGTAACATGAACAAATTCCACTGTGATCTGTCGCACTTTTACCCCCATCAGCTCCGACAAGCCATCGGTAGCTGCTCGTCTCGGTCACCTCCTTTCCGCCGACAGCCTTCTTGATGGTAGCTTCGACATGAGCGTCGGACTGCTTCAGGCCGATGATCTCCGTGCCAAGTTCCACAGAGATGCCGTACTTGGCGAGGTGTGCTCGCATGGCAGTCTCATTGAGATACTGCGGTACCTGGATGGGGTTGTTCTACCAAACACAATGGTACATAGATCAGCCAAGTTGATCCCCCATCTGCACGGATGACGTACAAACGGTCGTGCAGGTGTGGGCTCTTCGGGCCGAACGAGGTGCAAGGTAGTCAGTACCTCTTTCCCACCGGGAATCCTGTAGAACTTGAGTGGCTGAAGGTCGATGCCCGCCACAGATTTCATCTCCGAGAGCACACCCAAAAAATGGAACACTTCCTGCGTGCGAGGCTGTCGCGGTGGATAAGTTCGCTGGGCCCAAGAATGGATGTACCGCCATACCTGCAACCCAATACCGCGCTGCTCCTTGTGGAAGCTTTGCGCTTTATTGATGATGCGGAAGGAGACCCCATTTTGCGCGAGGGTGAGGGCAAGTGATAGGCCCGCTGGGCCTGCGCCAGCCTATACGGGACTTGAGAATTTACATGTCAACCGGGATACTCAGAACGACGTACAATGAGGATGGGGGCGGTTATTTGTTGAGACATTGCGCGTACATGAATTGGAGGAATGATCATGCGATGTGAGGTTCGTTAAGACAGGGGAATCGACGTGAATCTTATACTTGCTCGATAGCGCCCGAAGGCCTACATCTGCCAGTGATGCATGTGTGGGAGGACGAGCTGTGGTAAGATGTTACTGTGAGTCAGTCCTTTCGGTGTGCGGTGCAACGGTTAGCGAATAACCCCATCTTCCTCAACTGACTCAAGATGTGAGCGAAGCTGTCGGGATAGGTTCTACCTGCGGATGTTGCTGATCCGGCATTGCGTTGTAAGCGGCGGTCGGGGCTATCTTTTCAATTGCACAGTCATTACGATGATGAGGTCGACGTCTGGATGACAGCCTGAGGATATCAACAATGTGAAGAGGATGAGATGGAAGTTATGTACCCGTTCAAGGTTCGATGACTCGCTGTGAGTCGAGACTTGAACGGACTTCCATCGCATCGTGAATTCTAAGTTCACGCCTGTGTGCCAGCAAGCTGCCATGGATGGCGTAGCTGCTCGGCACTGGGCGCTAGAGATGCTGGACACCGGCCCAGGCATGCGCGGAACGCGTGGTCCCGGCTTGCTGCCAGTCTAAGTCTGACCATGCTCGTAAGGGACACACAAATTCCAACGCCTGATGTAGTGGGGTCAACTATAAGGTGTCGACGTTTTCCGAAGAGCGAACATACGTCCAAGCGTTCACAATCCCAGAGATGGACAGGATCGACGACAACATGCCCTCGAAAGCTTGCGGAGCGGCTTCCCAGACGCCAGGCGAGTATTCTCATCCAACTCCGCACCGAGCACATCCCTCTCCAAAAGTATCTACACAGAATTCAGCGCGCCGACACACCCGTATGCGAGCAATGCGGCGCAGCCCCCGAGACGGTGCACCACTTCCTGCGCGAATGCCCCGCATACGACGTACAACGGGAAAGACTCGACGGCGACGCAGGAGAGGCGGCGACACAGCTCCGGACACTCCTGAACACGCCCCGCATGATGTCACACCTCTTCCGATATATCCACGACACTCAACGCTTCCATAGCACGTACGGAGACCTCACACCACGTAACCCGACTGCACGACCAGAACTGAAGAATCGAACGCGACCCGGAGACTGAGTGATGTAGGATGATAGGAGAGAGCCACGGGGAGACGAGACACTCATGGCATTACTATACTATACCCACCTGAAGCCTAGGTGACGGGATACCCAGCGGAGGAGGCACAGGAAGCTTACAGGAAGGGGAGAGACACTGCATGTACCGTCTACATAGGGCCTCACCCTCAGCGACGTAAAATGGATTCAACAACAACAACAACAACAATCCCAGAGAAGACGTTACTAAAGTATCTCGTCACCCCTTCGGCCCCAAAAACGATCGCACCGACCACTCCGTCCGGCCGCACAATCACTACCGAGGTCTTGCCGCCCGCAATGCCGTAGGCGTCGTAGGCGATGCCGTCGCTGTCGACCAGCGTAGTGTCCGCGCCGTCTACCGCCGCCGCCGCCCCGCTTCCTGACGGAAGAACGGTGACAGAGGGCACCGTCCCCTGCGGGAAACGTCAGATAGCCCCAACGATGGCGGAGGTGAGCGAGGCGTCCTCGGCGAATTTGAGGGCAGTGTAGTGCGTCGGAGCGAGGACGAAGAGGGAGGTCTTCTGCGAACCACCCAGCTTCACGAGGCCCGTTGAATCCGGCGCCCTGTCGCCTGCCCTGAGCGAAACCTCAATATTCATTCCGTACGGGTCCCGCTCCTCCTCCGCACCCCAAGGAGCGCGCTCGTCGAGCACGATCGAGCTCCAGCGGTAGTTGATCCCGAACTGCTTGAGGTGGTTGCCGTGCGAGACGGCGGCCTTGAGGCGCTCCACATCGCGCTCGTTCACCACGTCGCTCTGCTTCTTCGTCATCTTGACCGTCTCCTCGAGCATGGCCTTAATCACCGGGATGAGTTCCTCCGTGTAGGTCTCCAAGATCGCTCGCGAGGAGACGCCCTTGTGCACGAGTGCAAGCTTCCAGCCGAGATTGAACTGGGTGAACACGTGAGTAGCGAGATAGTACCGCAGCGTAGGATTATACGCACTGCATCCTGGACACCGGAGTTCAAGCCCTATAGAAATAAGTTGTTAGCTGCATTAATCTTCATGCGGACAGCGCACTGACCTGTCCACCGCGCGGAGTATGCACGTGGGCAGCGTCTCCCGCGACCCAGACGCGACCCTCCCCGAACTTGTTCACCATACGAACACTCGGCTTAACGCCTCACCGTCAGCTCGAGTGCAGAACACGGCTGAGCAAGCGCACCTGTAGTTGGTAGTCTGCATGATATCTCCGATCGCCATGTTCGGTCGGTCAGTCGCGGTTCTCAAGGCTTCCTTGAGGGCCTCCTTGCTCGCCATCAGCTTGTCGGGATCAATGTTGCCCGAGATGATGAAGAAGAGCCACTCTGGCTCGACCGCGCGTATGAGGACGCTATGTGAATGCGAGTACTGCGATGAACTGAGGGGGCCGTTACCTCGTAGGTGGCACGGCTCGAGCCTCCGGGCGCTTGAGCCACGCATGCCAATGCTACGAGACGTACAGTTGAGTCAAAGATACCAGCGGGCAGAGCAAGCGGGTCTACCTGCGTGTCTACACCACGAAGCTGTAGCTCCCCCATCACCCATCTCTCGGGCACAGCGGATCCCTCGAAGGAGAGCCCAAGTTGCTTGCGCACGACGCCTACAATATCCCCTCAAAATGATGACGTACTTCACGCATGGAAGTGCCGTACTTTTACCGCCGTCAGCGCCAATGACCCAGCTGTAGCTCTTCGTCTCGGTTGTTTCAGAGCCATTCACAGTCTTCTTGATCGTGGCTTCGACGTGGTCGTCGAACTGCTTGAACGAAACGAGCTCTGTGGCCATCTCCACCAGGTAAACTTGCGCCTGGAGGTGCGAACGCAGTATGGCCTCCGTGCTGAATTGGGGTATTTGGAATGTGTTGTTCTGAGCGCAACCTCCCATCAGTAAATTGATGAACAAACGGAAAGGCCACATACTATTGGCCGCGTAGGAGTAGGATCCTCCTTCGCGTTGAGGCTTGTCGTAGATGCTACTTCAGTGCCGCTGGGCATCTTGTACCACTTGATGGGCTGAAGGCTTGTTCCCTGTGCTAGTACATCCGGCAAAACACCAAGAAGTTGAAGACCTCGAGCGTCCGGGGCTGGTGATGTCTCGAATCGGACGGTTATACAGCAGTGAAGCACGACATACCTCAATGCCTAGACCGCGCTGCTCTAGGTGCAAGGTTTCCGCCTGGTTGATAATATGGACGGGCACACCGTTCTTCGCGAGGGTGAGGGCGAGGGCGAGACCAGTAGGGCCTGCACCAACCTAGGGGGAGGTTCTCAGCGGGCAGCTACAACAGGATCGTATTACTTACGATAAGGACTGAGTTAGTTGCGTTGTTAGACATTGTTTGGGGTGATAAGTGTATCGCGAAGCTTGGTGGCACCGTTATATTTGATGTCTCTCCATGCAGTGACGAGTCACTCCGGCATCGCGTTGTTGCTGCGTGATTGAAAGCCCGTTGCCGCAGCTATACGCCATGCCACTATCTCGCCTAGTGATTTCGCCTGGTGCTGAGGGAACGCCAATTTTGTTGCTTCAAAGCCGCATTGTGAATCCTGGCGGCAACTCGTCGACGTTCGCACGTGGCCCACTGTCGGCACCCGAAAAGACCTATGGTTGAGTACTGCTTGATCCCCATATCACACATTTATGTGTATACTTACCGCAGTGCCGAGTTGGAAGTATGCGTAGAGCTGCGTAGAGTCTATGCAAAAACCGTGACGCCAAGTTGATGCAAATCTCGCCAGTCACGATCGAGATCCCCAGCCACCCGGCACGCTGGCCATCACTCCGTAACTCCTCCCGTCGCAGTGGCTGCACATTCATGGTCTCGTACCCCTCCGTGTGGACGCACCCCACCACCGCTCCGACACGTCTGGGGCATCCTTGGAGGGCGACCCCCCCTCAACTTTGACGCCCATGTAGCGCCAAAAGTAACGGTCACATCAGTCTAGAATACAAGCCTCGTGCCTTGAATCGAAGATACTAGATAGACTGGCCCGATCGCACTGCCTGATTTGATCGAGCGGCCAGCATCAACGCCTCGCATCGATCTCGCGCGTTTTGACTTCGACTCAAGTTCAACGGCTAGCTCGCAATGCTGCGCAATGCGCACAACTTCGTCTACACACACGTCGACCTCTTTGCAGACCCAGATGATGACCAGCATCAACATGAAGATGAAGTGATGGAGGAAGATGACGACTGTGATGGCTCAGAGTTGGAGTGGTCCACACCTCTGAGTCCCTCTCTTGACACCGATTTAGAGATGCCTGAGGATTCTGGTATATCATTGATGCTTATAGATCCCTTGTACATGGTCTGACCATGTGTTTTAGAGCACTCAAATCAAATGCACAACACCCTTCAATCTGGAGATGAGTCAGCGGAAGATGATGGTGATGAAGATCAAGCCAGAAGTCAGGATCAGGACCATATCTATGCATCTGTCCTGCGCATTCTGGAGGTCTTGAAGGAGGAGAAACTTTCCATGGCTGAGTTCCTGGATGCATATAGCTGGGGAAATCCAGGATGTATAACTGATGACCAAATTTGCCAGTCGCGCACACATTTCCTCCAGAGCCGTTTGTTCCCCGTGCTTCTGAAGCGGTGGCGCAGGCCTCCGTGCCAACGGAAGTCAAAGAAAAAGCGGCCCAGTGGTGCGCAGGCTCCCCTCAATGCTTTCGCCATGGAGACGATGCAGGAGCTAGCTGGGGCAGAACTGGATGCTGTTGAATGCCTTGTGAAGTCCATGAACAATTGCCTTACCAAGGCTGATCTGATTCAAGTCCACCTAGACCAATTGCATTCTGATATGAAAGCCTCCGCACCAATGTTATGGGGCTTCTTGGAAGGCATTGCCACCAGTAATGTTCAGTGGAAACATGGAACACACAAAGACAATTGTCGTGGAACTAGGTCGACATGCACATAGAAAGCAAGAAAGGTCTCGTCAGGAATTACCCCGTATGGACAGGGCTGAGTGAGTTGATACTCACCAATTGGGTATGACAGGGCTTGAAGTCAACAGTCACACGGACTAGGTTAGAATGCTAGCACTCCAAGTTAACATTAAGAAACCATGAGCGAATACAGGTGCTTACCTAGCACTCCAAGAGGATGAGATGGAGTGCTAGGACTATGAGCTACTCTACTTATACTCCTGAGGTTTAGGGCAGGACTCCTACATCAGACAGCTGTCACATGCATGAGGTACTTATGCTATTGGCTATCTACTGATGATGCAAGATGACACGATCTACCATAACTCCGGTCTCGGGATATGAGTCACTGAGTCATGTGCTACAAGAGAAACCCTAGTATGTGGTTACATCACATGACTAGTCAGAATGCCGTTCCAGGCGAAGTCCTTATCAAGCGTATAGTACAAGTCCATTGTAAAGCAAGATAAAATATAGGTAAAAATAGGGCCTAGCTGTGCCTACCACAACAACAATAGCAAAGTGAGTCTCACATATGTAAGGTCTTAGCTTGCTAATTAGGTCTATGTCTCTGTAACAGATCATCTTGTTTATTGTCTCCATCCTTGCGTACAGGCGCAATCAATTTGCAAACTGACTACAACGTCTATTGGCAATCTATTTCAAGTTCAAGGGCCTATCTGTTGAAGGAGTGAAATGGAGTGGCTGTAAAGGCAGATGAATGAACCTGTGAGGGGAACTGCTCGAGGGAACCCATTAGGCACACGGGAGAGCAGAGGAAGGAACTATTTCATTAGAGGGCATCTGAGCCCAGTATATATACACAAGAGGAAGGCATTATCTGATCGTACAGTATACCTATCAGATGATGTCTGAGTCGTGAGTCATCATCGTAAGCTTCATGAATAAGTGTTAGTAAGATGGTAAATGGAACTATAGATAACCATCAATATCATATGACAAGGGAGTGGAGTTCCGATACTGAATGGATACTGAATGGATACCGAATGGAATGCCGAATGGAACTCGGTATAATCAACTATCTATAGATAAGAAGAAAAGGAATGTAATCTACATATAGTAGCATAGCAGAACATAAGATAAGTCCTTATCAGGAGAGCCTGATTAGATAACATATGAAATAGTAGAAGTTCAACACTCCCACTTGTTCAAGGCACTATGACCATGCCAGTTGACATTCAAAGTTTCTCTATTCCAGAGAGGGGAACATTCTTAGTCAATGCATCTGCAAGCTGGTCTTCAATGTGTTTTGTGTGGCGATCCATGGCAGGATTAACCGCAAGGAAAATGCTTCCTTGATTGTCCAGACACAGGGGAGTAGGAGCGGTCATATTGTCACCGAGCTCTTGTCCGAAGTTCCAAAGCCAAGCCATTTGATGATATGCATCAGAGGCAGCCTTGTACTCTGCTTCTGTTGAAGAGAGGGAAATGGTGGGTTGGCGTCTGGAAACAACACAATTGGCCATGAGGAACACAATTGGCCATGAGGAACACAAAGCCGCTTGTGGAGTGCCTATCGTTGTGATCTTCTGCCCAGTCCAAGTCTGAATAGGCAATTAACCCGGAGTTGGAATCACCATTGTAACAAAGCGCATAGTCTTTTGTTCCCCTAAGGTAGCGCAAGACGTATTGTGCGAGGTGCATGTGTTGCTTTGACGGGTTCGAGGCAAACTTGGCGAGTCTCGTTATGGAAAAGGCGAGATCAGGCCGTGTACCAAGCATAGCATACATGATGCTCCCAATAACACTCTGGTACTCAGTACGGAACACATCCATTGCGGTTTCCGTGTTTTTCTCCAAAACTGAACCAGCAGGTAGAGGTGGAACCTCTCCAAAACGGTCTGAATGTATTCAGATTGATCAACTAGAATCTGTCGCTTTTGACAATCACGACGAATTCTGAGTCCTAAGAAACACTCTACTGGTCCAAGATCAGTCATCTGGTACTCCTTCTTGAGATGATTCTTTATTTGTTGGATGAACAGTTTAGAATCTCCAAGAAGTAATAAGTCGTCTACATAGAGTACTACATAGCAGACTTGACCGTTGGCTTTACTGGAGTAAACATAAACTCCAGCATCTGAATATGTCCCTATGAACCCTTGGTTCAAAAGAGTTTGGTGGATCTTAGCGTTCCATTGACAAGACACTTGCTTGAGACCATAGATAGCCTTCTTGAGGAGGCAGAGCCAATCCTCCTTGCCTGGAACTACCCAGCCTTCAGGCTGTTCCATCTAGATTTCCTCTTTGAGTTCACCATTGAGGAATGCTGTCTTGACGTCCATAGAGTCCATCTCCCAGTCTTCGAGTGCAGCGTGTGCAAACATATATCTCAAAGACTCACAAACGAGCGACTGGAGAGAAAGTCTTGTGGTAATCTTCACCCCAGACTTGAGTGAAGCCCTTGGCTACTAACCGGGCCTTGTACCGGCCATCATGCTTTTGCGCATATACCCATATGTTCTTGACAATCTTCCTGTTCTTGGGACGGGGAACCAAGATCCAGGTGCCATTTTGCTCATGAGACTTCATCTCAGAGCCTTCAGCAGTGTGCCAGTGGTCCCACTCAGGGGATTTCCTTGCCTCTGAATGCGAGGTAGGAACCGACTCAGAGTAATTGGCTTCCTTGAGAGCCTGCAAAATCATAATCCGCTTGCTGATCTCCATGAGAGTCAGTTCGACGGTCGATCCGAGCCGGAGGCTCATCACCATAAATGCTGTCCCTATTCCTGTTCGGGTTCCTCCCAGCATTCTCACGACAAGGGCGAGCATATGCGGGCTGAGGAGGTTGTACAGGTTGTGGACGTTGTGCAGGTTCAGGGAGCTGTCTCTCAGGTTCTCCCACTGGTTCCGGTTTGTCGATGTCCTCATGAACATCTTCGCTCTCTACCGGTAGAGGAAATGGAATTTCAATCTGTTCCTCATCATCATCCTCAGAATCGGAGTCTACAGGATCAAATAATGGTGGACCCAGAGTCTTCGGGTTAGCCAAATCCTTGCGTGCCAGGAAGGAATCTTCATTGAAGGTCACATCACGAGACACAATGATCCGTCGACTGGAGGCATCCCGGAACTTGTAGCCCTCGGAGCCTTGCTCATATCCAATGAAGATCATCTCAATTGCCTTTTTATCGAGTTTCCCTTGTCTTCGTTCCTTTGGCACATGCACGAATGCCTTGCAACCGAATACTCTGAAGTATGAGATATCTGGGACCGTGCCATCCCAGAGAGTTATCGGGCATTGCCACTTAAGGCGTCGCATAGGCTGGCGATTGTAAATATGAATGGCAGTATCAACCGCAAGTTGCCAAAAACCGTGACTAAGACCAGCATGGTGAAGCATAGCCGTAGCCTTTTCCATGATTGTGCGATTCCAGCGTTCAGCTCGCCCATTTTGCTGAGGTGAGTGTGCTACCATCTTTTGATGAACAATTCCATAGAATTTAAGACCGGCCGTGAAAACGTCAGAAGTGTATTCCCCCCCTTGATCCGAGCGTACATTGATGAGTTTATAACCAGTAACATTCTCAGCCCATGCCTTAAAATCCTCGAACGCTTGGAGCAACTCAGACTTATGACGAAGGTAATAGGCTCGTCCTAGACTAGTGTAGTCGTCCAGGAATGAAATGAAATACTTGAAACCACCATTGACTGCTTGGGTACGCATAGGACCATCTTCGTCGGTGTGTACCAACTCAAGAGGCTTTGTAGCACGTTTGTAAGACGTGGGGAAAGGGGCGCGATGAGACTTGCCCCACTGACAACCTTCACAGGGAGATTGATCCTCAACTCCCACTGGATCTACACCTTTGGTATGATCAGGTAAATGGCGAATAACTTCCTTGGATGGATGCCCCATCTGGCGATGCCAGATACGAAACGGGGTAGACAGCAGTGCTGCCGATTTCCTGTCCAGTGTTGAACTTCTACTATTTCATACATTATTTTATCAGGCTTGCCTGATATGGACTTATCTTGTGTTCTGCTACACTACTATATGTAGATTACATTCTTTTAGATAGTTGATTATATCGAGTTCCATTAGGCATTCCACTCGGTATCTACTCGGTATCCATTCGGACTCCATTCAGTACTCCATTCGGTATCGGAACTCCCCTCCCTTGTCATATGATATTTGACGGTTATCCATAGTTCCGTTTACCGTCTTACTAACGCTTACTCATGAAGCTTACAATGATGACTCACGACTCAGGCCTCATCTGATAGGCATACTGTACAATCAGATAATGCCTTCCTCTCATGTATATATACTGGGCTCAGATGCCCTCTAATGTAATTGTTCCTTCATCTGCTTTCCTGTGTGCCTAACAGGACTCCCTCAGCAGTTCCCTCATAGGTTCATTTCACTGCCTTTACAGCCACTACAATTTCACTCCTTTCAACATCCAGGACATCCATAAACGAAAAATACAAGTTATTTAGGAAGTTGTACGGTGCTTCCATAACAACATTGCCAGAAACTTTGCCATGCGTAAACGGTTGGTCATAAATGACCATCTGACCTGAACCTTGGACGAGCGTATGTCCTGATTTCTCCACAATTCCAGTAGAAAACAAACAGCCAGAAGCTTGAGGAATATATGCAACATTAGATATAGTAATCATCATGCGCTCTGTTCCAACTTGTTGAACTTCTACTATTTCATACATTATCTAATCAGGCTCTCCTGATAAGGACTTTTTCTTATGTTCTGCTATGCTACTATACGTAGATTACATTCCTTTTCTTCTTATCTATAGATAGCTGATTATACCAAGTTCCATTCGGCATTCCACTCGGTATGCATTCGGTATACACTCAGTATCCACTCGGTGATCCGGATTATGATCTTATGATTACTCATAATCTGATTCATGATGACTCATGTAGTTTATGATTATGACTCGACATGACTCAGGCCTCATCTGATATGCTTACTGTATAATCAGGTAATGCCTTCCTCTCATGTAAGGTTGGCCTCATTCAGATCCATCCAAGGTGATGCAGTGTGACTCGGCGTTACTCCGAGGAGTTATCCAGTGACACCCAAAGCGCCCGCCCGCGCTCTGCCTGAGGCGGGAGGTGGCTTCATCATATACGGAATGTCAATGGAGTGTTCTGACATCACCTGAGACTACAACTCGTAGATAGATATGTACTAGGACTCCATGTAATACTGTATATTATAGAGCATGTAACTATAGAGCAATACAGAATTCTTAGTGATCAGACCGTGTTTGAGTCAGCTGCGAGAAGCTCGTTCATTATCGTGTTCGGAAGGGTGCGATGGCTGTGATACTTCTTCGATGCCCATGCGGCTTGTGCGCCGTTAAGCCCCTTGTGGTACACGTCCATAAAGCGGCAGGAGCGTGTGGCATATCTGGCATCGGAGATCAGCTTCTGATCATGATTGCGCTGGTGCACAGACTCACCGCCACATGGCCACCAATGGAACACTTTCGAGCATGTTCAAGACATTGTTTCGAAGATCTTCTTCCTTGGACAACGGGGGGTTCAGCCAGTAAGTGCGCTTCAAGTGTCCCCAGCACTGCTCTATGAAATTCAGCTTGCAGTGAAATTTCGGAAGGAAGAGAACATCAATGCCGCGAGCTCTGCAGGCCATCTCGAGTAGGCTAGGGACTGTCTTGAAATCTGGTTCCTCGAAGAGCATTCAACGACAGCAGCAATCCCTCACTCCAGGTACGCATTTGAAGCCCTTGCACTCGGCACACTTCTTTGACATATTTCCGTAGCCTCTCTCTTCAAGGATCTGTGCCATACCCTTGAAGATCCCGGCATGCGTGTGCCCGTCTGGAAAATAGAATGACTGCGAGACGGCGGTAGTGCTCCCCCTCGGTGTGAAAAAAACCTGGAGCCATCTGGATGACTGTCTTCGCAGGTTTCCCATCGGTGCCGTAAATGATCTTGCCAGTCGCATCGCGGGCGCTGACCTCCACTCCCCAGTTCTTCCCATTCTTCGGCACATTCTTGGGCATCTTGCGTGCAGATGGTGCGTCCTCGGCCTGCTTGACATGCGTGCACGCATTATCGAAGACAAGAATGTGGTTATCATGTGGGTAATGCTTCCACAGGATGTCGATTGCCTTATCTGCATGTGCCTGGATCTCCTCGTTTGTGAAGTATCTGTCCTGCCCTGACCCCGGCTTGAAGAAGACTCGAGCCTCCTCCGGGTTACCCGCCGAGTGATCAGGTGCACATAGCCAACCGTAATCTGCCGAGACAAAATCAGCGACCATGAGGGACACTCCTTCGCCTTTCTGGTAAGGTTTCGCCTTTTCCATCTTGTGAACCCAACACTTCTTTCGACGGTCATGTGCATAGAAGACTGACTCATCGTGGAACCAGACCACGGTGCGGCGGTTCTGCGGCAGTGGCCCCTTGTCCTCCTCGCCATCATGACACCAGTTACGCAAATGCGGCTCGATCTCCTTCCATTGTGGCAGGAAGGTCTCCTGTCGGTAAGCAACCACGTCCTCCCTTTCATGCCCATCGGAGTATTGACCCTTAGGTGTCAACGTCCAGTGGTACCCAAGCCGTTTCATCCATCGCTGTGCCGTTGCCAGTGATATGGTCTTCTTCGTATTCCATCGCTCCTTGACGTCTGCACGATCCAGGTAACGCACAAGATCCTCCGCCTTGACATATTTCCCGATCCCTTGGAGGTGCAGGAACACCTCCTGACAGAAGTCCTCATCATCCAACTGACTCCGTGCCCAGGTGCCGTAAAGGTTGCATGGGAGATCACTACAGTTGCGCATGTACGCCTGTGTCCGTCTGCGCACACACCAGGCATGCCATGGTCCCAGACCTTCGGCCTTTGCAACTTCAAGTGAAGCAACGATCCAGTGAGTTTGACCCATCTGTTTGCCGTGATGCGAGTGTGTTGACGATGCTTCAGCTGTATAGATGCACAGAAGCCAGTGCACGCCCTCCAGGCATTCTCGCAAGATGCGGTCAAGGTTCGCATCTTTGTAGCCATAGCCATTGCGCGGGGGGCGTAGCAAGACAGTGATGTCAGCAAGTGCAGCCTTCGCAGCCTCCAGAGATGGAGCTTGGCGCGCTTTCGGATCGGAATCAGGAATAGGAAGTCCTGGACCCTGCGCACGGGTACTGGCGGTAGCATGGATTGTCGGAGGGTCGCTGGGATCTGGCTTGAGGTCAGACTCTGCTTCTTCGTCCGCTTGCCTCTCATCCTCCATGCAAAGCTCCACATTATTGTCCAGATCAAACTCTGACTCCGAGTCTGAGGTATGTGTAGAATCTGGGATGCTAATCAGATCAGGTTCTGGGTATTCCGGGTATGCCAGGCCACAATCATTGAAGCTCCAGCCCTGGAACACCTCGAAATCAAGATCCATGGGAGACTGAGGTAGTCTCGGAGTCTCGACACAGTCATGAGATGCAGCGAGACCACTTGGAGAGCCGTCAGAAGCAACACTGATGGATGCCGTAGCACCAGGTGAGTCTGATGTGCTCACTGTGTGACCGTCTGGGCGCGGGAAGAAGAGTGCTGCAGTCGCTTTCCACAGTGCAACACCGGGATCTGGGTCCAGCGCGGAAATGTCCATGCCGTCGAAACCCGGGACGTCTGACGGAATGTCGGAAGGTCATTGAGCGGAGGAGGAGGACTCGCAAGTAATTTCAGGTGCGTCATGAGGTGAGCTGTTTTCCGCACACTCTGAGTCGAGGTCGGACCCTGTGCTGTGACTCCGAGGACTGCCAGGTACACAGGACTTGGACTGTAGCTCGGGGGACTGACTGAGACGTCTATGGATCTGCTGACATATGGATCACATCCCAGTGACTACGTTCATCCTGCGCGATGCCGATTGAGAGAACACGTGCTCTGTGACAACAGCCTACTTGTCGTGGCCCTGGTCAGTCACTATGCTATTGACGTGGATATTCGTGCACTCACATTCTCTTTGTTCTGCTCATCATCTGACAGACTCCTCTCCTTCTTATGCTTCTTCCTTGCAATCCCTAGGTTCGCAAATCGCCAGGAGTTCTTTTGTTTGGGCATTATGCAGGATGGTGCATGGGTCTCTACCGGTACGTGGTGGGCGCTTAGCCGCCGGATATGTCGTGCAGTCAATAAATTCACACTACATCACCAACTCGCCGCGTGCACACATTCTGTGAACTATTTCGGCACTAGAGACATGTACCAAAGATTAAATTGTTGCTACATTGAGGGTATGGTACAGGTACAAGTTGTAGTACGAGATTTCAGCTTATTGGCCATATTGTGTCACACTTTGTAACACTCAGCCATTCCCGTTGGATGGATCTGAGTGAGGCCAACCTTATATATACTGGGCTCAGATGCCCTCTAATATAATCGTTCCTTCCTCTGCTTTCCTGTGTGCCTAACAGGACTCCCTCTAGCAGCTTCCCTCATAGGTTCGTTCACTAGCCTTTACAGCCACTCCCTATCACTCCTTTTCAATACAACTGTTGTTAAACCTTTGATGGTGCCAGATCCTAGTGCTTCTATCTTAGCATCTCCTGCTGTACCAAAAATGACGGGAACCATATACGGTTTGTAATCCCAGAAATATTCAAGTGAATTGACGACCATCTGACTTGCACCTGAGTCCATGAGCCACACAATGCACTTGAATTGATGTGAATGAGACTTATTCACACCAGGGCAATAGAACGACGAGCTCAATTGTGCAGACCCAGCGTCAGCAGACATGCCATTATGTACAACAAGAGATGAAGCCACTAAAGAACCAGCAGTACGAGGGGGACAGACTCTACATGAAGGGTCCGTACAAGCGGTGTACTTAACCTCCTCGACTTCTACCACCGAAGCACCTTGACCGTTAGACGAGGACGAACTGGACTGAGTGACCTTTGTCCCATCCATGGTAGTGTGAACAACTACCGTGTTTGCCTTTTTACCATTGCCATTTCACCCTTCCCTTTCCCTTTGCCCTTGTCGCTGTCCTTCTTTGGGCGCAGGTGCGGGTACTTGGTCCAGCATTGGTCTGAACCGTGTTTCTTGCCGCAGTGAGAGCAAGGACCATTACCAATGTGTACTTTGACCTGGGAAGTCTTTGAAGCAGACTGTCCCATACCAGACCGGAGGAGAGATTCCTCAGAGAGAATTTTGCTCACGAGGGTCTCAACCTTCAGCTCCTTGAGAACAGTAGTCGCCATGATAGCCGACACCATTGTCGAGTAGCTCTCCGGGATTTTTGACATCAGGAGGAGAGCCTGGGTTGGCTCATCCAATGTAATGCCGCCGTTGATGATGTCCTTAAGTACAGTTTGGATCTTCGAAATTTGATCCTGCATCGGCTTGTTATTGTCCATCTCTCTCGACTTGATTGTTGAACAATAGAGAGCGCCTAACTAGGCAGCCGAGTTCACACACCGGTACTCCGGGTAACAGGAGTAACACATGCATTGTAGATAGAATCACATGCATCGGGATTGGTACTATACAGTAGCTTAGTCAGATGGTCTCCTACATGTATATAAGGACCCCTGTAGCGTAGTACAATCCCAAGTCGCTCAACAGCAACTTTGTGTGCATCAAGCCTCACAAGCTCAACAACCAGGTAAGTTAGCGTCCCGCTACACTGCGTAAGAAAGCCTGCTCGTCATTGATGAGAGCCGAGAACTGCGACCAAATGTATGCTGTGTCCGGTGTACTGAAATGCACCTTGAGCGACGCCCACATGTCCATTGCCGATTTCATGACCTCTTCTCCTCCTACAGTCTCGTAGAGAAGGTGGTGGAAACTATTGTCCATGCACATGAGGATCACACCCTTAGCTCTGGCGTTCGCCTTCTTGTAATCCGCATCCTTGAGATCACCAGCCTTGAGAGCCTCATCAGCTTCAATAAATGTTAGGTAGCCGAGCATCTGGCTCGACCACACCTTATAGTCTGAGGACTTTTTGAGGACAGAGATACTGTCAGCCTTCATGTCCGACATGGTGGATGTGAGAATATGAAATTCGAAGAAGTCAGAGACTTCTTCAGAAACGGAGGGCAGTGGTAAACTTTCAAGAATGTAAGCGAGGTCAGGAGATAACCTTGATTCCTCTACTTCTTCTTGAGATGGTGCTAGTAGTTCCTCTACGTCGTCTTCCTCGAAGAGATTCAATAGATCTGACGGTAAAGTAGTAGGAACAAATGATGGAGATAGGTTTACGGGAGAAACTTCAGGAGTAGGAGAAAATGCTCTAGAGCCGGGGATAGATGGAGACCCGTACTCTGGGATGGAAGCAAGATGTTGCAGTTCAGGTTCAGAACCCTCAAAGAAGCTTGTGGAAGCAAATTCAGAATAAGTGTTGGTCTCTTGCCAGTTATTAACCAGTATGCCCCAGTCAGTGCCTTTGACAAATGGACCAGACCACCTATTCTTACAGACTACTTCTTCACATGACCAAAACTCGTATTCAGTTTCTTCAGGTCGTCGATGATAGTCTCTTCTTTCTGTGAAGTCGAATAGGTGCTGTTGACCTGTGCAGTCAAATGGAGTTTCTTCTGCTGTTGCTTCTGATGCTTCTGCTTCTAAATTCTCGTCTAGCGAATGCTCAGACGAAGCCACAATGTGATGCTTGACTAGCGTATATTTCCAGTGATGAATACAAAAACGCTAGGTATGCCGACCTGTCTACAAACTAATCCAGTCCAGGTCGCCCCTGTTGGCTATGCTTGTGAGGTCCTTTGTGACCTTCCTGTACCACTTAACGAGCAGTTCCTGCAGCATCGAAAATTTGATGGTGCCGACACAGCGACAAGCCCACGAGATGCTATCTCACTGCTGCTTAGACCACTGATTGGCCTTGTTGAAGTTGTCACTGACCCAATTTAATTGGTCAGCAAAGTGGTGGAGGGCGCGCTGAGAGTCTCCAAGAAGAGGTACTTCTTGTCGAAGATTGCTTGGTAGCACTTGATGGTCGCGCTAACCTTCTTCTCGAGAATCCCAATGACTTCTTCGGTTGACTTCTTCTTGAAGTCTGGGAGCGGAGAGTCGTTCAGCAAGTGAACGTGGCTGGGCGGCAGGGTTTGAGCAGACGGGAGCGGGGAGCGGGTGCGACTGGAATCACAACAAAAACATTAGATCAACGGATCAACGAATGGATACTGAATGGATACCGAGTGGAATGCCGAATGGAACTCGGTATAATCAACTATCTATAGATAAGAAGAAAAGGAATGTAATCTACATATAGTAGCGTAGCAGAACATAAGATAAGTCCTTATCAGGAGAGCCTGATTAGATAACGTATGAAATAGTAGAAGTTCAACACTATCTGCAAAGGGCTGTGACACATTGCATGCTCTTGGAGTAACAATGAGCACAAAGTGGGTCACAGACTCTGTCACCAGTCTCTCACATGAGGCAATGAAGGAGGCTCGGGCACTTACTGCAATCTACCAATACTTTGTCTCTCACGACAATATGCAGGTGTCCTTCCATGTCTTCTCACAACGGATGGATCAACCAGCAGAGTTTGGATCTGGGACAGCAGGTACCCTCTACATCCAAAAGGATGCCCCGCCTATTGATCCAAAGCTCAATTGGGAGCTTCAAGTCTGGCATAGATGAGGTATCTATGACCCAATCACCTTCATGGATATCATGGGATGGGCAGAGGAGAGCTACCCTGTGATCCAAAAGCACATGGTCTATCTTGTCCTCAAGATCCTCCTTGACTCACCAGAGTTCAGCCTTGCTTCCTACCATGACAGGAAAGACCCACATCTCCAACCACCATCCCCTGTTGACCAACTCCCCTGCGGGCCAGATCGTGTCACACTCCAGTTCATGCTTGGGAGTGTACCAATCCCAGAAGCAACCTACAAAGACAATGACAAGATCATCACCGAGTTCCTGACACAGCTTGGTTTCACTTCGAAGGACAAACTCAAGACGATGAGTCATGAGCAGATCATCTATTGGATAGGTGATCAACTTACTGTGGACCATATTCGTGGCATGCAGCACTTCTGCTGTCAGGAGTACAACTCGTTGGAACGTCTTGACTTCATTGTTGCTCTCTTTGGCTGGCTACATCTCATGATGGCATATGCAAAGAACCTGCACAAGGAGTACCTAGGGACGAATGCAGGACATGGACTCAAACATGCCTTCACACAACTGAAGTGCAAAGGCCTTGACAAAGTCTCAACCAAGGGACCATTCCATGATAACCTCGAGCATGCCCTTCGTCATATCCTCACTGCCCACATCCGCACCTGCTGGCAACTCATCAGAAATGTTTCATGCTTGGCAGACCTCAGAGTGCAGACGCCGGAAGCATTGGTGCAACTTGCTACACAGCTCGTCAATGAACATGCATCAGTCCACACTGTTAACCTGTCACGAGCTGCGGGAGTGATGAGAAATGAGGTGAAGGAGCAGGCATGTATGTTCAACCATGACATACTCCAGTACTTCATCCTCGAGCATGCCATTAAAACTGGAGATGTTGGTCTCATGGAGGGGATGCTTCCTCACTTGGCATTTCGGTTTGCTGGAGGCTGCAATTCACACTACACCACTGAGTGCATAGAGCTATTGCAAGGGCTTCACAGAGAATGGCCACCAGCTGCATCAGGAAAAATTGATTTACCTTGACAAGGCTATAATGGCCTTCTTAGCTGAGCAACTCCATAACAAGGCAATTCAAGCCTTTTTGAACCAATCTCCTTGGCAACGTAAGTCCCTTTCATCAAAGCCTTGCCAATAAACTGCTTTGCTTGCACAAAAAGCAAAATGGTAGATCCTGCAGCTCTCAAGTATCCAGTTTGGTAGCTTTTGCTTGCTTGATTGTCTAGCTTTCAATGTATGTTCTTGAGCATGGCTGAAGTTAGTACAATATATCCTCCAGCACTGCTTGTACATTGCCAATAATACCATTCTGAACATCACAGCTGCCTTGTATTTGGTTTCTCAAGTAGTAGATGGTTTGTAATTCACTCAGTTTCAGTCACACAATTTGTTATAGCCAGATATCCATCCATAATGTGTGCACTAGTAATACAGAACATCGAATACAAGCCATACATCACATATCCAACGCAAGCGCAAGCTATGAACATGAGAGACAACTCACTTCACAGTCAGGTATTCATGACGTTGTAGCCGTTCTGTGAGACCTGACAATCACATTTCAGCTGACAATGTACACCTGCTAGGTACCTGGGCACTCACCTTGGAGTTTGTGTGCCATTGCTCTGCCTCAAGAGTCCAGCTCCGTCTCTTCCTTGATGTCCGTTGTGTTGAGAGAAGATGCAGCCGGGGCCTGCACAGCAGAAGCGCGTATGGAGGAGGCGGGTGCGGAGGAGGCGGGCGCAGAGGAGGCGGGCGCAGGAGAGGCGGGCGCAGGAGAGGCGGGCGCAGGAGAGGCGGGCGCAGGAGAGGCGGGCACAGACGACGCCAATGGCAGCAGAGCGGAGGTAGTGGGCAATGTGCCACCTGTCATTGTTCATCAGCTACATTCTGTTGAGCAGTTTGAATGTACCACTCACCGACCGGACGCTCAGACACGTGGGTGCGTTAGTCCTTGTTTACATTGAGGCGGCGGTATACGTATGGTCGGAACCTTGGTCACTGCCGTCGTCAAAGAGCGGGCGGGGAGCAGGTTTGGTGAAGTCCGGGAGAGAGGGGGCGTCGAGCGGGTAGTCGTCCTCCTCAGAGGACATGATCCGGGGGCCAATGGTGTGTCGAGTCAGAGAGGACTGCATGAGGGAAAGGATCTGTGCGGCGAGAAGTAATAGAAGAGGGGAGAGATGTAGGCGGTACTTACCGAGTTTGAGTGACGAGGTCGAGCGACTACTGCAAGCGGATTGCACAGCATGTTGGCAGGCAAAACCTCAGGCGGCTGCCGGTCCAGACGCCACCTGGGCCAAGGAGTCCATGTGGGCTTTGCCCCCACAGGACGCCGGAAGCAAAGGAAGATGAATGCCAAAGTCTGCACCGTGGTAGCGTCCAATGGCAGGTACTAGATAGTGTCGAAGATAGAAAAGATATCACACTCACCTTCCCACTGAACCGCACAGTGAACAGGCCAGACTTTCAACGGGCAACCGCGCATTCAGCCAGCCAGCGCTCTGAGCGTATGACTCCCGCCCCCTGCACAAAGCACTTAATTTCCTTTTTAGAACGAATCCCGCGCCGCGGGATTCGCAAAAATACGTCCGAGCGGGCAGGATTAGCCACCGCTGAAGCGCAATGTGCCCTGCAACTCGAGGTAGTAAGCACAGTGCTGGAACAGGTTTAGTAGGTCTGATAAATGTAAGGTACGTACTGAAATAGGCTGTATATGGTGAGCAAATTGGATGGCGGCATATGCAAGTATGCAGCTGCACTGGCAAGTCAGCAGCTGTATACGTGCATGCCACTGAGGAACTGGGACACGGTTTTTTAGAACCTGGATGCAGATACAGGACACGTCTGCATGTATGTTAGGACATAAATGGAATAATTGGAATTGACCTTTGGAAGGGCAAAAGAGCAAAAGGCGAATATTGACGCTGAATGGAAGGTGAATCGCCGATTTAACCATCTACACGTCAGGTGAGGGCGCGCCTTACGTGCTAGAGCTTGTATACGGCCTGTCACCATTGAAATTTTCATCCCCATCTAGCTGTAGTCGTCGAGGTGAGTCTTGAAAATTAATGACACTCACAGATGTATTGACACGAAAAATAAATATAGTACCTTGTGCAAGATGTGCAGGAAGAAACGCGACTTGGAAGAACTGCTAGCACAAACATGTAACGCGTGCAATGAGTGGTTCGAGACGATGCAGGGACTGATGGCTCACCAGTCAATGAGCAAGAAGTGCTCTTGGTACAAGAAGGGAAAGTTGAAGGCGATATTTGAGCCTTCGCCTGAGCAGCAGGCAAAGTCTTCATCGGAGTTTGCACAAGCACAGAGAAGGCAAGAAGCGTCACCAAATACTGTCAACTGGTGAGCATATAATTCCATACAAACGGATGTATAATCCAGAGAGTGGAATGTATCAACGGGTCCGAAGATGCGTCGGCATCCCAGTCATCTAGAGTGCAAGATGAAGGCATGAACAACGAGCCTGACTTTATGAAGGAACGGCTTGAAGACGGCGACGGAGAACACAATGGCGTAGAGCTCAGAGAAGAAGACGAGGAAGAAGAAGATTTTGATGAGGATCTCGCGTTTGTGCAGGTTCCTGGACCAAGTGCATCTAGAAGGCAGCCTCAAGCAGGGCCGTCTCAACAGACCCGGCGACGGACAGCGATACAACTCGACGACGACGAAGACACACGAGTCGAGGATATTGACGAGATGGCAGGGGAGGTTATCGGCAATGGAGAGACGGTTAGAGAGGACTGGCGGAGGCATTTTTCGCTGCAGGCGGGGGAGAAGAGGGCCTCTAGGAAGAGGAAAGGTGCATATGATGGGTTATTGAGAGAATGAACTCATAGACTTACATGTGAGTTTCCAGCTGCATGGACACCAGACAATCCAGATTCCAAGCTCTGGCATCCCTTTGAGTCCGAGCTGGACTGGCAAGTGGGCTATGGTACGCAAACCTCCCGGCTTCTGCAGACCCGGTACATATGATGTACGAGGTCCGCAAGCTACCTCTACGCACAGATGGTACACCAGCTGGTGAGATCATACGCCTCAGTATGATCCGCCAGTCATGTCAGTTGATACCTCGATTCCCAAAACCTAAAAAAGAGCGTGTTGTAGCTACTGTACCAACTGACTGGACTTCAGACTCTGTGCTCGACAAAGCACAGAAGTTCTTACTGAATAATTGGGCTTCTAAGTATTCATACCAAACTCTATGGTAGTTTAGTCACAGTCTCTTAGTAGTAGCATCAATATATTGTATTCTGTGGAATAGAAAATGAAACATGAATAGCAGAACTTTGAATACAAAGATGAACTACACCAGCAACAACGATGGTCCTCATAAGTACAAAATGTAATGCATTTACATGGGATTTATGCCATGATTACCATTCCATGCCATTCTGATGGCATTTCATTTACCTGAAAGTGAATAGTGATGTCAGCTGCCTTTGTCAAGGCCTGCAAGCCGGCAATTGCCTTTTGATGCACCAAAAGGCCAAATATGGTGGGACCATACTTGCCAAGGTAAATAGGGTTTTTCCTGATGTGTTGTGTATGTCCAAGTCACTCTGATTACTACTGCCATTGACGAGCAGGCTACTCTTACGCAGTGTAGCGGGACGCTAGCTTACCTGGTTTGTTAGCTGTGAGGCTTGATGCACACGAAAGTTGCTGTTGAGCGACTTGGGATTGTACTACGCTACAGGGGTCCTTATATACATGTAGGAGACCGTCTGACTAAGCTACTGTATAGTACCAATCCCGATGCATGTGATTCTATCTACAATGCATGTGTTACTCCTGTTACCCGGAGTACCGGTGTGTGAACTCGGCTGCCTAGTTAGGCGCTCTCTATTGTTCAACACTCCCCCTTGCTAAGTGCAGCGGTAGATGCGCGCAAGCATTAAATGGCGCATAGTGCAGCCGACTATGCTGGACTTCTAATCGTAGAATCTTAGTCCGAGCATTCCTCTGAATTTGAGGAATTTGATACGACCCAAGTTCTTGGTGAACAAGTCTGCCGGATTGTCATCAGTGCTTACGTAGAAGACTTCGACTTTCTTGTCTTCTACTAGCTCCCTCACGTAGTGGTAACGAATGTCAATGTGTTTAGACCGACGTTCCGTGATGGGATTGGAGCTAATGAATATTGCTCCCTGATTGTCCGAGCAGATGGGCAGCGGGCCAAGCTTGTAGCCGATCTCCTCTAGGAGCATCTTTATCCAAGCTACTTGTCGCGAGCAATCGCTCAGCGACATATACTCAGCTTCAGTGGACGACAGAGCAACTGTCTTCTGTCTTCTAGACAGCCAACTGAACGCGCCGTTCGCGAACTTTAAGAAGTGCCCAGACCGTGACTTTCTGGCTTCTGGGCTGTCTGCCCAGTCAGAGTCAGTGCACGCCAATAATCCATTGCCGCTTTGTCCTTCATAGACTAGCGCATAGGATTTTGTACCAATTAAATAGCGGCAGATATACAGCGCTCTGTTTAAATGGTCCTGTGACGGATTTGCTGCAAATTGCGCAAGTAATGTCACGGCGTAGCAAATGTCAGGTCGCGTTCCAAGCATTAGGTATAGCAAGGAACCGATGACAGTCTGGTACTTGCTTCGAAGTGCTGGGTCAGCCGTGCCAGTATTTGCAACAGGCTTGTATCCAGCAGGGAGCGGAGTTGGCGCAGATTTAGCGTTCTGCATGCCACAGCGCTGCAGCACTTTCTCAAGGTAGGCGCATTGATCCAGATGGATTTCGCGGCCTTTCCGAGTTATGCGCATGCGCAGGAATTCCTTGACGTCGCCTAAGTCGCGACACTCCCACTTCTTCATGAAGCGGTCCTTTAATGAAAGGACTAGGGTCTTATCTTTGCCACAAAATATGGCATCGTCTACATAGACAATGATCAGCACGAAGCGACCATCTTTTGTCCTATAGACGAATATTCCGGCGTCGGATACAAGGCGTTTACAGCCAAGTTCCTTTAGGGACTCATTGAGGGTGCGCCACCACGCAAGCCCTGCCTGCTTAAGTCCATATAGAGCACGAAGTAACCGGAGTACTTTGTGCTCTTGGCCTGGTACTGCAAAGCCTTCAGGCTGCTCCATATAGATTTCCTCGTCGAGTTTGCCATAGAGATAGGCGTTACGGACGTCGAGTCCGGAGACGTGCATATCCTCAAGCGCAGCTAAGGCGAGGATTAGGCGTACAGTCTCAAAGCGTACGACTGGAGAGAAGACTTGATCATAGTCAAGGCCTTCAATCTGGGAGTAACCCTTGGCGACCAATCTGGCCTTTTTACGACCGTCAGTTTTGACGTCGAATACCCAGCGGTTTTTAGTGACCTTTCGTCCCTTAGGACGGTCAACCAATTCATAGACATTGCGTTTGCGAAGTGCCTCAAGTTCTTCGCGACACGCTGCCATCCACTCCTCAAGCTCCTTTTTAGGTAGCTTTAGTATATCGCGGAATGACCATTCTCTCGGGCTGGTCCCGTCTGGTAGATCGTTGTCGAGGGTGGGTAGCGCTTTTGCAAGCAGCAACTCGACTAACTTAACTCCCCCTTCCCGGCATAATTCTGCCAGTAGTAACTCAGCGCTTTGCGCTTCATCCTCATCGGATGGGGCGGACTCGACAGGTTCGTCGCGTGGAGGAGGATTTGGCGCAGAACTAGGTCCGGGAACCTGTTGTCTTTGCTGCCTTTGTGGTCCGGTTTTGGTACGGGAGCTACCCGCATCCTCACCGACCATCTTTTTCCATCTCCCCTGATTTTCGATGTCCTTTACTATGTCTTGGGGCTTCCGCTGCTCTCCATAGACATTACCTCTACGAGTTACTGGTCTCCGCTCCCTTGCTGAACGTCGCGGCTCCACAGGGGGCGCAGGGTGTTCTACCGGTGCATGGGGCGGCGGTACTGGGTCTACGGGCGCATCCTGCAGCTCCTGCTCATCGTCATGAACATGACCGTTTCCCCTTTTAGGAAGGTGATGTTTTGGATGATCATCATCATCATCCTCATCTACCTGAGGTGTGGTATTTGGTTGATTTTCTGGGATCATTTCTTCTCGAGGTGGCCAGACTCGAGTTGTACCCCGACGATTTGTCAAGGGGCACTTAGGAAACATAGTTTCGTCAAACATCGCGGTGGATGATCTGAACAAAACATTATCTGGTGCTCTCATGAAGAGCCATCCGCCAGTGCGCTCTGTAGAGCCATCTCCCCCAAGGTAAATCATCAGCTCCGATTTGGGCGATAGACCGTTTTTTCTAACGTCCTTGGGTATAAAGACGTACGCACCGCAGCCGAAAACGCGCAGGTGCGCCACAGATGGCGGCTCGCCGTTTATCAATTCGTAGGGGGTAAGCCAATTAAGGCGACGAATTGGCGTCCTGTTGTAAACATGGACTGCATGATCCACGGCGAATTCCCACCAGGATGGAGGTAGACAAGCATCATGGCGCATTGCCTCTGCTTTGTCCATGAGCGTTCTGTTGAAACGCTCAGCTCTGCCATTCTCCTGAGGAGTATGCGGCGAGCTTTGAAGGATCTCTATGCCATTATCCTTTAGAAGGTCTTTGAATGCAGCGGAGACGTATTCTCCCCCTGCATCAGACAACCACTTCTGCACTGTCTTTCCATATTTAGTTTTTATCATGGCTAGGAATTGCCTTGTGGCTGTAATCGCTGCAGATTTCTTGCGCAGATTTACAGTCCACGCGTGCGATGAAGCGTCATCATAGTACAGTATGTAGTACTTGTACTTATGATAGGAATCTACTGGAAAGGATTTTAAGTCCGAATGAATGAGTTCAAACGGTACCTTTGCCCGGTAGTTGGATGGCGGGAAAGACTTAGAGTGCATTTTCCCTTTTGCACATCCTTGGCATATAGGTGAGTCCTTAGGAATCTCCACCTTTCTGGGAAACCCAGATGTATGCTCCTTCGCCTTTGCAAGCACGTCCTTAGAAGGGTGCGCAAAACGGCGATGCATAGTCGAATAATCGACTTCATTTACGTTCACATAAACATTCTGAACGTTTTCACCCGATTCAGCCACGAGGGTGAAGGTGGTAGTGTCCGGGTGCTGCGGTGTAAACCTGAATAAAGGTTTCCGCGCTCCTGGTTCATACAGACTGATATGCTGCGCTGTTGCGCGCAAGTCTAGTCCGTCTTGGAGGAACATCCCCAATGACAAGAGACGAGCTGAGCAATTTTCCATGTAATAGACAGGATATAGGCGCGTCTGCAGCCATTGTTCGTCTATTTGGTAGTTTAGGAACACAGTTCCTTTAGCAATTATGCTTCCTACCGCTCCTTGTTGTGCCGTTTGGGTACGGATAGGAGTCTGGAGATACTCGAATTCTGAGAAGTCTCTTATGTCATTTGTAATGTGCAATGATGCACCTGAGTCCAGTAGCCACTCATTCGCTGAAAAGCGACTTTTTCCTTTTCCCTTACAACGTGAGCATGCAGCGAAATCGCGCGAATGAATACATTGTACATTTTTTAAGCCGCTACTAAGTACATTAACAAATGTCCGAGCGCCGTTGTGCAAGTCAGAAGCGGCTGTTAAAGCGCTGTTAGTAACTTGCTTAGGGTTAGGAATATGAGTGACGTACTCATTGCCCCAGTCGTCGTAGCCATCGTATGGCTCCATGCAGCGGAGCTCACCCGTTAGCGGGTTCCGAAAGCTTTCGTCGACGATAGGGGGCGCAAGGCCCGCGGCCTGCGCTATCATGCCGTTTAGCTCGGCGTCGTGCGCGTCGATGTCTTCTTCGTCTGTTGCCCAGACGATGGACCTTTCTTCGGCGTCGCGGAAGTCGTCGTCCTCGCTGATGTATTCATCGCGCATGACCTCGTCGATGCGATCGGCCATGTCGTCGTCACTGAGCTTGCTGCGCTTTGAGGCGCGCGACTCGGTGTCCGAGGGGACTTCTTCAATGTGAGCGGAGCTCACAACTTCCTTCAGCGCGCGGATTGTCTCCGGCGTGCCAGCGACGTCTAGGTCCTTGGCGAGCTGGAGGGCTTCTCCGAGCCAGTCACCGCGGGCGCGCTTCTTGCCCTTGTTGGGGGCAGGTGCTGCGACCTTCCGAGTCCTGCTGCCCGAAGGCGCTAACTCGACGATGGTGCTGGTCGTCGGGGCGGGGATCGACACGGTGTCGGCGATGTGCATTTCTGCGTGCTCGTCGTGCGAATGCGGCTTACCACGGTTTTTACCGCCGCGCTTTCCCCGAGGAGTAAAGCCTTTAGCTTTCTCCTTGCCCTTGTCCTTCCACTCCTTCTTACCCGCGCTGCTGCTGCCCTCAGGGCGCTGCTGCTGCGAGAAGGAGGGATTGCCCTTCTTCTGCTTGATAGCAGAGATTTTCTGGGCGGACTGCTGCCCCTTGTTCTTCGACTGTTCCCAGGAGGCGGTTAGAGCGTCCTGGGCGCTGCTCGGTGTGAGATCCTTGATCTCGATCTTATTGAGGGCCAGCTGGATAGCTGTCTCATACCGAGGTGGAGCGGCCCCCAATATAATCAGGGTTCTCATCTGCGGCGGCAGAGAGAGACCGGCTCCATCGAGCTCGTCGAGATTGCTCTGGATCTTTGAGATCGCAGGGCCGGGGTGCTCGTTGGCCGGAATACGGACGTTAACAGCTGCCTTGAAGAAGGCGAAAGCCCCCATGGCGCTAGTCCCTCCGTAGAGCCCTTTCAGGGTATTCCAGATGGATTTCGCAGTCGTCTTGGATCTGACGAGCTGCGCGACTTCGACGCTTAGGCGCAAACGAATGCTGCCCATTGCCTTTGACTGCATCTGCATCCACTCAAGGACTTCAGAGCGGTTTCCTCCGTCCGTAGCCAGGGTAGGCTCATCGAAACCATCGGGCAACTCAATGAGAATCCAGACCCCCTGCGACTGCAGGTACACTTTCATCAGATCGGCCCAACGGCGGTAGTTCGATCCGTCGAGGACGGGGACGAGGTTCTGGAGCGAGTTCGACATTTTGTTAGTTGGTGGTGGTAGAGCGGTTGGTGATATGGTTCTGTGAACGCATTATCAGCGCTCTGACTTATGCTGCCGGAACGGCGCTGACACCACACTGGACTCATTGTTTGGGATGGCGACAGCTAGGCTGTGCCCGACCTGCAGCCATATAGGCGCAAAGTCTCCCCCTGACGTCAAAGCCCCTAAGGGCGACGTCCAGGCAAGCTAACCTGACCCGCAGCGGACGCAGCCATATAGGCGCAGTACCGCGCAGTGTTCAGGGCTCATAACCTGACGAGCAGGCTACTCTTACGCAGTGTAGCGGGACGCTAGCTTACCTGGTTTGTTAGCTGTGAGGCTTGATGCACACGAAAGTTGCTGTTGAGCGACTTGGGATTGTACTACGCTACAGGGGTCCTTATATACATGTAGGAGACCGTCTGACTAAGCTACTGTATAGTACCAATCCCGATGCATGTGATTCTATCTACAATGCATGTGTTACTCCTGTTACCCGGAGTACCGGTGTGTGAACTCGGCTGCCTAGTTAGGCGCTCTCTATTGTTCAACAGCCATATAGTGACACTCACCTTGCGACAATCAGTGACTTTGTACGGAAGCACTGCTGGCTCGTGAATGGGACAGGACGGCGTGATGGTTTCACACCCATTGATCACGCACAAGAGGCAAACATCGCCAAGATCAAGGCAAGTTTGAAGATGATCAACTCACATGTTATTGAAGTCCTTAACTGCTGTGAATAGGTGACAAACTGCTCTCAGGGTCCAAGCATCAATTGGGAGTATTTCCACAAGCTCCATCCTGCTCTCCCTGTTATTCAAGGCCTATCCAAGCATGTTGAGACCGAATTCACAACATGGACATGGTACAAGAAACATACAACACCTGGTGACGAGAAAGGTATACAACTACTTCAACAACTCTACTACACTGCACGTATCCATGCGATGGTGCCGGGCCGTGTTGTGCATGACTCAGAGAAAGTCAACAACTTCTACAACCAGGGCTTCACTGAGTTCATGAAGACTCTGACACGATGGATGGACTCATGGACATTTGCATGACATGACAACAAGGATTGGGCTCCCTTCTCAGATGCAGAAGATGAAGGCATGATGGAGGACAATGAGGGAGCAAGGGATGAGGAAGATTGCACTGATGCCGAAGATGTGGATGATGGTGCAATGGATGATTGATGGTGGTACTGCAGCGGGGCATACATTGCGACTTGCTTCTGGGTCACTGATTGTGTTCAACAGATAAGCACAGATTGATATATGTGGGTATGGAACAATCTCACCAGGCCAATGCACCAACAGATGTAGTGGTGTGCTGAAATGTACAGTAGATGGCAGACTGAACCGAGCGAGCAATAGAGGATGAGATGGTATTTTTGTCTGCAAGGGGGACATTGCATACATCAAGCCAGGCAGTCTGACCGGTCCTGACACCCTCCCAACACTCGCATGCACTATTGTTGACTGCAGTTGTGATGGAGGCTCTAGTTCTTCATAATGATGCTGCTGTGTATCATCAATGAGTCAGGTACATACTACAGAGTGCGCAAGTAAAACATACTGACAGCATGCCTGATGAAACATGTAGAGTGTCGAGGGAAAGCTCTGCGGCAGCTGGCTGGACATTTTCTTGACTGATGTCTTTTTGGCGAGGCCGCGACTTGTTTGGTTTCACGAAACCCTTTGTTGACCTCTCGCAGGACATCCAGTACCTCCTGCCCATGCCATTTGACCAAGACCCAAGGTGGTTTACACACCAGATGGTTGATATCATCTGGCGTGCAAAGTGTTGCATCGTTCACAATCTTGCGCAGCTGATCGTCCATGAGCAGACCGTGTTCTGTGATTGGAAATGTGGTGTAGTGCGAGGATAGGATGGTCTTGTGCCGCCAGGCTTCCAGAGCCTCAACCGCAGCATACAGCTGCTTACCATGACGGACTGCTGCCAACTTGGGGGATGCTGGAGTGTCTTCTGCTGTTGGATTCATATGGTGCCATTTGCTCAGTGTCTTGAGGGGATCACCCTCAGGCTGCTTGCATTTCTGTCGAGGGGGTGTGGCTGGGATGATTGTATGTGAGGGAGAATTGAGGCGGGCCGATGGACTGAGGAGAGCATGGACTGAGGGCAGACTAAAGGAGTCGCTGGATGCATGCAAAGTGGCCACACGGCGCGAAGTTCGGGAAGGTGTCAAAGGCACATGTCCCAGTGCCTCCGCCTCTGTGAGTGCTCTTGCTGCACAATTATCACAGCAACTCTCCTGCTCAACCTCTGGTCCATCCGACCACTGATTTGTCAGCAGACCAATGAAAAGATAAGTTTTACTCACTGTATCCCTCAGCTCGTGGTGGGTTATTGAAGTGATCATCCGTGATCACCTGCCTGCATTCAGTAGTCTCAAGCCACGCATGGAGCGCACTCTCAACCTTCATCTTGTAGACTTTCTCAGGTGGGCAATTTATTGCATGGCCCGTATTATTAACCGCTTTTCGTTTTCCTCTCTTGGTAACCTGTTGGAATGCTGACCGCTCAACAAGTAGGATAGCTACAGCTTGAATATCTGGAGATCGCCCCGCACACTGTGTCCAGATGGTCAATGATGGTGGCACTCCGAATTGTATGACACACTGGATATCAGGAATGTCGGCACCCTGGTAAGCCATCATCAGTGTCATTGTGAGATATAAAGACTTGAATCATACCATGCCAGCTGCCTCTGTTGTGACAAGAATTCAAATGTCACCCTCCGTGAATCACTGCATCATGCGCTCTCTTCCTCGCCACCGTCGATAAGCATGCAAAAAGTTGATATGATTGCTGTCGACTCGCCCACAGAGCTTGTCCCGGATATATCGCCAGACCTTCATTGTCATGGCATGGGTATTAGTGAAGATGAGGGTCTTGGGTATGTTCTCCAGTGAAGTCACATTTCCGAGATCAAGAATGTTGTCCAGTACGTCATAGTCTTCCTTATTCTTCATCTCGACAACCACCTGTTTGATATTAGGTCGGTTGTTCCCAAGGTTCAAGTGGTATGATGATGTTGGTAGAATGTGAGTCTTCATCTCAATCTCTTCAAGAACCTGCGGTGTAGCGGTTGCCGAGAGTGCGAGGATCAGTGTTTGGCTATGGATGATTGCACAGAGCTGGTCGAGCTTGCCATATGTTGGCCTGAAGTCACCTCCCCATTGCGAAATGCAATGAGCTTCATTGATGACCCAAGCACTCATCTTCTGTGACAGCCCCATCTGGACCATCACCTCATGGCACGCAGGGTGCTCGAGGCACATCTCTGGCAAGGTGAGGATAGCCCAATGCTTCCCTGCCAGGATGTCCTGCTAATTTTTCAGCTCAAATATAGGAAAGAAGGCTCATTGTTATGCACTTTGCAGAGGCTCTCGGACCATGTATCACCATTGACAGCATACAAGTCTAAACCCATACGGCGGAAGCAGCACATCTGTATCATCCAGTGGGTAGGCTTCATGCACATTGACTGCTCTCATACCTGATCTCGTTGTAATGATTTCAGTGGTGACAGTACAACCAGAACCTTTGACTGGAACTCCAGGAGCAGCAGCACAAGCATGTAAGGTATAGTTTTTCCTGTTGAACAATAGAGAGCGCCTAACTAGGCAGCCGAGTTCACACACCGGTACTCTGGGTAACAGGAGTAACACATGCATTGTAGATAGAATCACATGCATCAGGATTGGTACTATACAGTAGCTTAGTCAGACGGTCTCCTACATGTATATAAGGACCCCTGTAGCGTAGTACAATCCCAAGTCGCTCAACAGCAACTTTGCGTGCATCAAGCCTCACAGCTAAACAACCAGGTAAGTTAGTGACCCGCTACACTGCGTAAGATAGCCTGCTCGTCAGGTTATGAGCCCTGAACACTGCGCGGTACTGCGCCCTAGAGGCTGCGTCCGCTGCGGGTCAGGATAGCTTGCCTGGACGTCGCCCTTAGGGGCTTTGACGTCAGGGGGAGACCTTGCGCCTATATGGCTGCAGGTCGGGCACAGCTTCGCTGTCGCCATCCCAAACAATGAGTCCAGTGTGGTGCTAGCGCCATTTCGGCAGCATAAGACAGAGCGCTGATAATGCATTCACAGAACCATATCAAAAACCGCTCTACCACCACTAAACCAACAGAAAAATGTCGAACTCTCTGCAGAACCTCGTCCCCGTCCTTGACGGATCAAATTACCGCCGATGGGCTGATTTGATGAAAGTGTACTTGCAGTCGCAAGGCGTCTGGATTCTCATCGAGTTGCCCGATGGCTTTGATGAGCCTACTTTGGCTACGGACGGAGGGAATCGCTCTGAAGTCCTTGAATGGATGCAGATGCAATCCAAGGCTATGGGCAGCATTCGCTTGCGCCTAAGCGTCGAAGTTGCGCAACTCGTCAGAACAAAGACGACTGCGAAGACAATCTGGAATACCCTGAAAGGGCTCTACGGAGGGACTAGCGCCATGGGGGCATTTGCCTTCTTCAAGGCAGCAGTAAATGTCCGTATTCCAGCAAACGAGCACCCCGGCCCTGCGATCTCAAAGATCCAGAGCAACCTCGACGAGCTCGATGGAGCTGGCCTCTCTCTGCCACCGCAGATGAGAACCCTGATTATTCTGGGGGCCGCTCCACCTCGGTACGAGACAGCCATACAGCTGGCTCTCAACAAGATTGAGATCAAGGATCTCACGCTGAGCAGCGCCCAGGATGCCTTAACTGCTTCCTGGGAACAGTCGAAGAACAAGGGGCAGTCGTCAGCCCAGAAAATCTCGGCTATCAAGCAGAAGAAGGGCAATCCCTCCTTCTCGCAGCAGCAGCACCCTGAGGGCAGCAGCAGCACGGGTAAGAAGGAGTGGAACGACAAGGGCAAGGAGAAAGCCAAGGGCTTTACTCCTAGGGGAAAGCGCGGCGGTAAAAACCGTGGTAAGCCGCATTCGCACAAGCACGACGAACATGCAGAAATGCACATCGCCGACACTGTGTTGATTCCCGCCCCGACGACCAGCACCGTCGTCGAGTTAGCGCCTTCGGGCAGCAAGACTCGAAAAGTCGCAGCACCAGCCCCCAACAAGGGCAAGAAGCGCGCACGTGGTGACTGGCTCGGAGACGCCCTCCAGCTCGCCAAGGACCTAGACGTCGCTGGCACGCCGGAGACAATCCGCGCGCTGAAGGAAGTCGTGAGCTCAGCTCACATCGAAGAAGTCCCCTCCGACACCGAGTCGCGCGCTTCAAAGCGCAGCAAGCTCAGTGACGTCGACATGGCCGATCGCATCGACGAAGTCATGAACGACGAATACATCAGCGAGGATGATGACTTCCACGACGCCGAAGAGAAGTCCATCGTCTGGGCATCAGACGAAGAAGACATCGACGCGCACAACACCGAGTTAAACGGCATGATAGCGCAGGCCGCGGGCCTTGCGCCCCCTATCATCGACGAAAGCTTTCGGAACCCGTTAACGGGTGAGCTCCGCTGCATGGAGCCATACGATGGCTATGACGACTGGGGTAATGAGTACGTCACTCACATTCCTAACCCTGAGCAAGTTACTAACAGCGCTTTAACAGCCACTTCTGACTTGCACAACGGCGCTCGGACATTAGTAAATGTACTTTGTAGCGGCTTAAAAAATGTACAATGCATTCATTCGCGTGATTATGCTGCGTGCTCACATTGTAAGGGTAAAGGAAAGAATCGCTTCTCAGCGAATGAGTGGCTACTGGACTCAGGTGCATCTTTGCACATTACAAATGACATAAGAGACTTCTCGGAATTCAAGTATCTCCAGACTCCTATCTGTACTCAAATGGCGCAACAAGGAGCGGTAGGCAGCATCATTGCTAAAGGAACTGTGTTCCTAAACTACCAAATAGACGAACAATGGCTGCAGACGCGCCTATACCCTGTCTATTATATGGAAAATTGTGCAGCATGTCTCTTGTCATTAGGGGTATTCCTCCCAGATGGACTAAACTTGCGCGCAACAGCGCAGCATATCAGTCTGTATGAACCGGGAGCGCGGAAACCTTTGTTCAGGTTTATACCGCAGCATCCAGATACTACCACCTTCACCCTCGTGGCTGAATCGGGTGAAAACGTTCAGAATGTTTATGTGAACGTAAATGAAGTCGATTATTCGACTATGCATCGCCGTTTTGCGCACCCTTCCAAGGACGTGCTTGCAAAGGCGAAGGAGCATACATCTGGGTTTCCCAGAAAGGTGGAGATTCCTAAGGACTCACCTATATGCCAGGGATGTGCAAAAGGGAAAATGCACTCTAAGTCTTTCCCGCCGTCCAACTACCAGGCAAAGGTACCGTTTGAACTCATTCATTCGGACTTAAAATCCTTCCCAGTAGATTCCTATCATAAGTACAAGTATTACATACTGTACTATGATGACGCTTCATCGCACGCGTGGACTGTAAATCTGCGCAAGAAATCTGCAGCGATTACAGCCACAAGGCAATTCCTAGCCATGGTAAAAACTAAATATGGAAAGACAGTGCAGAAGTGGTTGTCTGATGCAGGGGGAGAATACGTCTCCACTGCATTCAAAGACCTTCTAAAGGATAATGGCATAGAGATCCTTCAAAGCTCGCCGCATACTCCTCAGGAGAATGGCAGAGCTGAGCGTTTCAACAGGACGCTCATGGACAAAGCAGAGGCAATGCGCCATGATGCTTGTCTACCTCCATCCTGGTGGGAATTCGCCGTGGATCATGCAGTCCATGTTTACAACAGGACGCCAATTCGTCGCCTTAATTGGCTTACCCCCTACAAATTAATACACGGCGAACCGCCATCTGTTGCGCACCTGCGCGTTTTCGGCTGCGGTGCGTACGTCTTTATACCCAAGGACGTAAGAAAAAACGGTTTATCGCCTAAATCGGAGCTGATGATTTACCTTGGGGGAGATGGCTCTACAGAGCGCACTGGCGGATGGCTCTTTATGAGAGCACCAGACAATGTTTTGTTCAGATCATCCACCGCGATGTTTGACGAAACTATGTTTCCTAAGTGTCCCCTGACGAATTGTCGGGGCACAACTCGAGTTTGGCCACCTCGAGGAGAAATGATCCCAGCAGATCAGCCAAATACCACACCTCAGGTAGATGAGGATGACGACGATGATCATCCAAAACATCACCTTCCTAAAAGGGGAAACGGTCATGTTCATGACGATGAACAGGACCAGCAAGATGCGCCCGCAGACCCAGTGCGGGTAGCTCCTGTACCAAAACCGGACCACAAAGGCAGCAAAAACAACAGGTTCCCGGACCTAGTTCTGCGCCAAATCCTCCTCCACGCGACGAACATGTCGAGTCCGCCCCATCCGATGAGGATGAAGCGCAAAGCGCTGAGTTACTACTGGCAGAATTATGCCGGGAAGGGGGAGTTAAGTTAGTCGAGTTGCTGCTTGCAAAAGCGCTACCCACCCTCGACAACGATCTACCAGATGGGACCAGCCCGAGAGAATGGTCATTCCGCGATATACTAAAGCTACCCAAAAAGGAGCTTGAGGAGTGGATGACAGCGTGTCGCGAAGAACTTGAGGCACTTCGCAAACACAATGTCTATGAACTGGTTGACCGTCCCAAGGGACGAAAGGTCACTAAAAACCGCTGGGTATTCGACGTCAAAACTGACGGTCGTAAAAAGGCCAGATTGGTCGCCAAGGGTTACTCCCAGATTGAAGGCCTTGAATATGATCAGGTTTTCTCTCCAGTCGTACGCTTTGAGACTGTACGCCTAATCCTCGCCTTGGCTGCGCTTGAGGATATGCACGTCTCCGGACTCGACGTCCGTAATGCCTATCTCTATGGCAAGCTCGACATGGAGCAGCCTGAAGGCTTTGCAGTACCAAGCCAAGAGCACAAAGTACTTCGGCTACTTCGCGCTCTCTATGGACTTAAGCAGGCAGGGCTGGCGTGGTGGCGCACCCTCAATGAGTCCCTAAAGGAACTTGGCTGTAAACGCCTCGTATCCGACGCCGGAATATTTGTCTATAGGACAAAAGATGGTCGCTTCGTGCTGATCATCGTCTATGTAGACGATGCCATATTTTGTGGCAAAGATAAGACCCTAGTCCTTTCATTAAAGGACCGCTTCATGAAGAAGTGGGAGTGTCGCGACTTAGGCGACGTCAAGGAATTTCTACGCATGCGCATAACTCGGAAAGGACGCGAAATCCATCTGGATCAGTGCACCTACCTTGAGAAAGTGCTGCAGCGCTGTGGCATGCAGAACGCGAAATCTGCGCCAACTCCACTCCCTGCTGGATACAAGCCTGTTGCCAATACTGGCACAGCTGACCCAGCGCTTCGAAGCAAGTACCAGACCGTCATCGGTTCCTTGCTATACCTAATGCTTGGAACTCGACCTGACATTTGCTACGCTGTGACATTACTTGCGCAATTTGCAGCGAATCCGTCACAGGACCATTTAAACAGAGCACTGTATATCTGCCGCTATTTAATTGGCACAAAATCCTATGCGCTAGTTTATGAAGGACAAAGCGGCAATGGATTATTGGCGTGCACTGACTCCGATTGGGCAGACAGCCCAGAAGCCAGAAAGTCACGGTCTGGGCACTTCTTAAAGTTCGCGAACGGCGCGTTCAGTTGGCTGTCTAGAAGGCAGAAGACAGTTGCCCTGTCATCCACTGAAGCTGAGTATATGTCGCTGAGCGATTGCTCGCGACAAGTAGCTTGGATAAAGATGCTCCTAGAGGAGATCGGCTACAAGCTCTGCCCGCTGCCTATCTGCTCGGACAATCAGGGAGCAATATTCATTAGCTCAAACCCCATCACAGAGCGTCGGTCTAAACACATTGACATTCGCTACCACTATGTGAGGGAGCTAGTAGAAGACAAGAAAGTCGAAGTCTTCTATGTAAGCACTGATGACAATCCGGCAGACTTGTTCACTAAGAACTTGGGTCGTATCAAATTTCTCAAATTCAGAGAAATGCTTGGACTAAGATTTTATGATTAGAAGTCCAACATAGTCGGCTGCACTATGCGCCATTTAATGCTTGCGCGCATCTATCGCTGCACTTAGCAAGGGGGAGTGTTGAACAATAGAGAGCGCCTAACTAGGCAGCCGAGTTCACACACCGGTACTCCGGGTAACAGGAGTAACACATGCATTGTAGATAGAATCACATGCATCAGGATTGGTACTATACAGTAGCTTAGTCAGACGGTCTCCTACATGTATATAAGGACCCCTGTAGCGTAGTACAATCCCAAGTCGCTCAACAGCAACTTTGCGTGCATCAAGCCTCACAGCTAAACAACCAGGTAAGTTAGTGATCCGCTACACTGCGTAAGATAGGCTGCTCGTCATTTCCTGCACCTGTGCCTGCAATAACAGAAGCATTGAGTCCCAGGATGATCGCTTCGGCTACATCAAGCTGCCTCTCGCAAACATGCTTCCCTTTCGTTTGTTTATAGAATTCTTCTGCCATAGTTTTGTGAGCTTGAGTTGAGCTGTAGCCACACTCTTCAGTGGCCTGTTTTCGTGCATTCTCGAGATTTCGGCATGCAATAGAATGTCTCAGATCATGGTTTGCCTTGGCATAGAATTTCTGAACACGAGAGGGAGCCATGGTAGCGACAGCAACTTTGTAGTGACGACCTGCAACACGATGCCCACAGTGAGCTCATATTTTCTCAATATGGCAGGCAATGTGATCGGGCCAGTCTATCTAGTATCTTCGATTCAAGGCACAAGGCTTGTATTCTAGACTGATGTGACTGTTACTTTTGGTGCTACATGGGCGTCAAAGTTGAGGGGGGTCGCCCAGGACCCCCGGCAAGTTGCCCACATGTTGGATACAAAACCTGGGCTAAGATGTCTGCACGATTTTGATGTTGAGAGGAGTGAAATTGTAGTGGCTGTAAAGGCAGTGAAATGAACCTGTGAGGGAACTGCTGAGGGAGACCTGTTAGGCACACAGGAAAGCAGATGAAGGAACAATTGCATTAGAGGGCATCTGAGCCCAGTATATATGTTGAACTTCTACCATTTCAGGCGTTATCTTATCAGGCTTACCTGGTATGGACTTGTATTATGTTCTGCAACGCTATGTACCGTATTGTACGCTTACTCTCTTTCGCTCTTTATCTTATCTATAGGACTCGATTATCTCTCGTCCTATCTCAGTAGATTAGATACCGGACATCCGGACCTCCGCTCCTTAAGCATATGATATTACCGGTTACCTGGAGTTCCGGATTCCGTCTTACTAACAATGACTCACGTAGATTATGCTTATGACTCATCATGACTCGACCATCAGGTGATGGTCTCACACATGTATATATACTGGGCTGGATACGCCCTCTAATGTATCGTTCCTTCCTCTGCTTTCCTGTGTGCCTAACAGGACTCCCTCAGCAGTTCCCTCAGAGGTTCGTTCACTGCCTTTATAGCCACTTCCAATTCACTCCTTCAACAGGTTATGAGCCCTGCGCTACACGCGCACACCTAGTTGTTTTATCCCTGCAGGATCTTGAAGACTACGCTCCTAGGAGTAAGCGTAGCAGTTCTGCTAGTCTCTCAGTAGACTCAGCGTTTGACGACCTGAAGTGCCAAAAGCACTGAAGGATC
The DNA here is from genome assembly GCA_022606075.1 of Fomitopsis betulina. Lineage (NCBI taxonomy): Eukaryota > Fungi > Basidiomycota > Agaricomycetes > Polyporales > Fomitopsidaceae > Fomitopsis > Fomitopsis betulina. The sequence continues at coordinate 134,168 of JABYQK010000097.1, forward strand.
GGATTTCCAGTGGGCCTTCGCGCCGTTTGCAAAAAGTTTATCCTCCAACGAGACCTGAGAGAAAGGTCCGTTGACGCCGACTCTACCCGCATCAAGTTCGATCTCGTATCTAACGTTTTTGTGATTCCAGTCACACCCGCTCCCCGCTCCTGTCCGCTCCAACCCCGCCGCTCAGCCGCGCCCACTTGCTGAACGCCTTTCAGCACCCGCTCCTCGCCCGCTCCCCGACTTCAAGAAGAAGTCAACCGAAGAAGTTGTTGGGATTCTCGAGAAGAAGGTTAGCGCCACCATCGAGCGCTACCAAGCAATCTTCGACAAGAAGTACCTCTTCGAGTCGCTTCTTGGAGACTCCCAGCGCGCTCTCCACCGCTTAGCAGACCAGCTCAACTGGGTCAGCGACAACTTCGACAAGGCCAACCAGTGGTCTAAGCAGCAGCGAGACAGCATCTCGTGGGCTTGCCGTTGCGTCGGCACAGTCGAATTCTCGACGCCGCAGGAGCCGCTCGTCAAGCGGTATAGAAAGGTCACGAAGGACCTAACGAGCATAGCCAACGGGGGCTACTTGGACTGGATAGTTTTGTAGATTAGGTCGGCGTACCTAGCGTTTTTATTGCATACATCACTGGAATATCATATAAGTCAAGCATCACATTGTGGCTTCGTCTGAGCAAGAGCTAGACGACAATCTAGAAGCAGAAGCACCAGAAGAAGAAACACCATACAATTGTAGAGGTCTTCAACATTTATTCGACGTCACAGAACTAAGGGACTATCACTACCGGCCTGAAGAAACTGAATATAAGTTTTGGCCGTGTAACACAACAGTCTGTGCGAATAGGTGGTCTGGTCCGTACATCAGAGACACAGGCTGGGGTATCCCAGTTGACCACTGGCAAGAAGACAATTCTTATTCTGTTTTCGCTTCTTTAAGCTTCTTTGAGGGTTCTGAACCTGAACCGCAACATCTTGCATCTATCCCAGAGTACGGGTCTCCGTCTATCCCCGGCTCTCGAGCACAATCCCCTTCTCCCATCGTTTCTCCAGTACATCTTTCTCCATCGTTTGCTCCTACTACTTTACCGTCAGATCTATCGAATCTCTTCGAAGAAGACGACGTAGAGGAGCTTCTAGCACCGTCTCAAGAAGAAGCAGAGGAAAGTCTATCGTCTGACCTCGCTTTTGTTCTTGAAAGTTTACCACCGCCCTCCGTTTCTGAAGAAGTCTCAGACTTCTTCGAATTTCATATTCTAACCGCCAACATGTCGGACATGAAGGCTGACAGTATCCCTGTCCTTAAAAAGTCTTCGGACTACAAGGTGTGGTCGAGCCAGATGCTCGGCTACCTAACGTTTATCGAGGCCGATGACGCCCTCCAAGCTGGTGACCTCACCAAGGCAGACTACAAGAAGGCTAACGCCCGCGCTAAGGGTGTGATCCTCATGCGCACGGATAACAGTTTCCACCACCTCCTCTATGAGAAGAGTGAAGATGGTGATGAGGTCATGAAATCGGCAAAGGACATGTGGGCGGCTCTCAAGTCGCATTTTGGTACCCCGGACGCAGCATACGTTTGGTCGCAGTTCTCGGCTCTCATCAAGTCGAGAGAAATGGACGACAACAAGCCAATGCAGGATCAGATTTCGAAGATCCAAACCGTACTCAAGGACATTGTCAACGGCGGCATTAAGCTGGATGAGCCAACTCAGGCTCTCCTCCTGATGTCAAAAATCCCGGAAAGCTACTCGACAATGGTGTCAGCCATCATGGCAACCACCGTTCTCAAGGAGCTGAAGATTGAGACCCTCGTGAGCAAAATTCTCTCCGAGGAATCTCTCCGCCGGTCCGGTATGGGACAGTCTGCTTCAAAGACTTCCCAGGTAAAGGTGCATCACGGTCAAGGTCCTTGCTCACACTGCGGCAAGAAACACGGTTCGGACCAATGCTGGACCAAGTACCCACACTTGCGCCCACAGAAGGCCACAGACAAGGGCAAAGGGAAAGGCAAGGGTGGCAACGGCAAAGGCAACGGTAAAAAGGCGAACACGGTAGTCGTTCACACTACCACGGACGGTACAAAGGTCACTCAGTCCGGTTCGTCCTCGTCAAACGGTCAAGGTGCTTCGGTGGTGGAGGTCGAGGAGGTTAAGTACACGGCTTGTACGGACCCTTCATGTAGAGTCTGTCCCCCTCGGACTGCTGGTTCATTAGTGGCTTCTTCTCTTGTTGTACATAATGGCGCGTCTGCTGACGCTGGATCCGCACAATTGAGCTCGTCGTTTTATTGCCCCGGTGTGAACAAGACTCATTCGCATCAATTCAAGTGCATTGCATGGCTCATGGATTCAGGTGCAAGTCAGACGGTCGTCAATTCTATGGAATACTTCTGGGATTACAAGCCGTATACGGTTCCCGTCGTTTTTGGTACAGCAGGAAATGCTAAGATAGAAGCACTAGGCTCTGGCACCATCAAAGGTTTAACAACAGTCGGCAAGGAGCGCATGATGATTACCATATCTAATGTCGCATACATTCCTCAGGCCTCTGGCTGTTTGTTTTCTACTGGTATTGTGGAGAAATCAGGACATACGCTCGTTCAAGGTTCAGGTCAGATGGTCATCTATGACCAACCGTTTATGCATGGCAAAGTTTCTGGCAATGTTGTGATGGAAGCACCGTACAACTTCCTAAACAACTTGTACTTTTCGTTTATGGACATCCTTGACAGGAAGATGGCAGCACTGCTGTCTACCCCTTTTCGTACCTGGCATCGCCGGATGGGGCATCCGTCCAAGGAAGTTATTCGCCGATTACCTGATCATACCAAGGGTGTCGATCCAGTGGGGGTTGAGGATCAATCCCCTTGTGAAGGCTGTCAATGGGGCAAATCTCATCGTGCTCCATTCCCCGCGTCTTCCAAACGCGCTACAAAGCCTCTCGAGTTGGTTCACACTGACGAAGATGGTCCTATGCGTACTCAAGCAATCAACAGTGGATACCGGTACTTCATTCGTTCCTTGATGACTTTTCGAGTCTTGGACATGCCTATTACCTGCGTCATAAGTCTGAATCGATCCAAGCGTTCGAAGACTTTAAGGCATGGGCAGAAAATATAACTGGTAACAAAATTATCCACGTACGCTCGGATCGAGGGGGGGAATATACATCTGACGCTTTCACGGCCCGTCTGAAATCCTATGGGATTGTTCATCAGAAGACGGTTGCGCACTCGCCTCAGCAAAATGGGCGAGCTGAACGCTGGAATCGCACAATCATGGAGAAGGCTATGGCAATGCTGCATCATGCAGGCCTAAGCCACGGTTTTTGGCAGCTAGCGGTTGAATCTGCTGTCCATATATACAATCGCCAGCCTATGCGACGCCTTAAGTGGCAATGCCCGATAACTCTCTGGGATGGCACGGTCCCAGATATCTCATACTTCAGAGTATTCGGTTGCAAGGCATTCGTGCATGTGCCAAAGGAACGAAGACAAGGGAAACTCGACAAAAAGGCAATCGAGATGATCTTCGTTGGATATGAGCAAGGCTCCAAGGGCTACAAGTTCTGGGATGCCTCCAGTCGACGGATCGTTGTGTCTCGTGATGTGACCTTCGATGAAGATTCCTTTCCGGCACGTAAGGATTTGGCTAACCCGAAGACTCTGGGTCCGCCACTATTCGATCCTGTAGACTCTGATTCTGAGGATGATGACGAGGAACAGATCGAAATTCCACTTCCTCTACCGGTAGAGAGCGAAGATGTTTATGAGGACATCGACGAACCGGAACCAGTGGGAGAACCTGAGAGAGAGCTCCCTGAACCTGCAGAACGTCCTCAACCTGTTCAACCTCCTCAGCCAGTATATACTCGCCCTCGTCGAGAGAATGCTGGGAGGAACCCGAACAGGAATAGGGACAACGTTTATGGTGATGAGCCTCCGGCTCGGATCGACCGACGAACTGATACTCATGGAGATCAGCGAGCGGAAGCGTTTATGATACTGCAGGCTCTCAAGGAAGCCAATTACTCTGAATCGGTTCCTACCTCGCGTTCAGACGCAAGGAAATCCCCTGAGTGGGACCACTGGCATGCTGCCGAAGGCTCTGAAATGAAGTCTCATGAGCAGAACGGCACCTGGATCTTGGTTCCCCGTCCCAAGAACAGGAAGATAGTCAAGAACAGATGGGTGTATGCGCGAAAGCATGATGGTCGGTACAAGGCCCGGTTAGTAGCCAAAGGCTTCACTCAAGTCTGGGGTGAAGACTACCATGAGACATTCTCTCCAGTCGCTCGTTTTGAGTCTTTGAGATACATGTTTGCACATGCCGCACTCGAAGACTGGGAGATGGACTCAATGGATGTCAAGACAGCCTTCCTCAACGGTGAACTCGATGAGGAAATCTACATGGAACAACCTGAAGGCTGGGTAGTTCCAGGCAAGGAGGATTGGGTCTGCCTCCTCAAGAAGGCCATCTATGGTCTTAAGCAAGCGTCACGTCAATGGAACGCTAAGATCCACCGAACTCTTCTAAACCAAGGGTTCATACGGACATATTCGGATGCAGGAGTTTATGTTTACTCCAGTAAAAGCAACGGTCAAGTCTGCTATGTAGTCCTCTATGTAGATGACTTATTGCTCCTTGGGGATTCTAAACCGTTCATTGAACAAATAAAGAATCATCTCAAGAAGGAGTACCAGATGACCGATCTTGGACCAGTAGAGCGTTTCTTAGGACTTAGGATTCGTCGTGATCGTCAAAAGCGACAGATTCTAGTTGACCAATCTGAATACGTTCAGACCGTTTTGGAGAGGTTTCAAATGTCTAACTGCAAACCTGCAAAGACACCTCTACCTGCTGGTTCAGTTTTGGAGAAGAACACGGAAACTGCAACGGATGTATTCCGTACTGAGTACCAGAGCGTCATTGGTAGCATCATGTATGCTATGCTCGGTACACGGCCTGATCTCGCTTTTTCCATAACGAGACTCGCCAAGTTTGCCTCGAACCCGTCGAAGCATCACATGCGCCTCGCACAATATGTCTTGCGCTACCTAAGGGGAACAAAGGACTATGCGCTTTGTTACGACGGTGATTCCAACTCCGGGTTAATTGCCTATTCAGACTCGGACTGGGCAGAAGATCACGATGATAGGCACTCCACAAGCGGCTTTGTGTTCCTCATGGCCAATTGTGTCGTTTCTTGGGTTTCCAGATGCCAACCCACTGTTTCCCTCTCTTCAACAGAAGCAGAGTATAAAGCAGCCTCTGATGCATGTCGTCAAATGGCTTGGCTTAGGAACTTCGGACAGGAGCTTGGTGACAACATGACTGCTCCCACTCCTTTGTGTCTGGACAATCAAGGAAGCATTTTCCTTGCGGTTAATCCTGCCGTGGACCGCCGCACAAAACACATCGAAATACGGTATCACTTCATTCGAGAATTCTACGAGAAGGGTGAAACCGATATCTTCTTTGTTGCGAGCGAAGACCAGCTTGCAGATGCGTTGACCAAGAACGTTCCACTCTCTGGAATAGAGAAACTTCGAACGTCAACTGGCATGGTCATAGCGTCTTGAACAAGTGGGAGTGTTGAACTTCTACCATTTCAGGCGTTATCTTATCAGGCTTACCTGGTATGGACTTGTATTATGTTCTGCAACGCTATGTACCGTATTGTACGCTTACTCTCTTTCGCTCTTTATCTTATCTATAGGACTCGATTATCTCTCGTCCTATCTCAGTAGATTAGATACCGGACATCCGGACCTCCGCTCCTTAAGCATATGATATTACCGGTTACCTGGAGTTCCGGATTCCGTCTTACTAACAATGACTCACGTAGATTACGCTTATGACTCATCATGACTCGACCATCAGGTGATGGTCTCACACATGTATATATACTGGGCTGGATACGCCCTCTAATGTATCGTTCCTTCCTCTGCTTTCCTGTGTGCCTAACAGGACTCCCTCAGCAGTTCCCTCAGAGGTTCGTTCACTGCCTTTATAGCCACTTCCAATTCACTCCTTCAACAATATATACATGAGAGGAAGGCATTATCTGATTGCACAGTATGCCTATCAGATGAGGCCTGAGTCGTGAGTCATCATTGTAAGCTTCATGAGTAAGCGTTAGTAAGACGGCAAACAGAACTATAGATGACCGTCAATATCATATGACAAGGGAGCAGAGTTCCGATACCGAATGGAGTACCGAATGGATACCGAGTGGAATGCCGAATGGAACTCGGTATAATCAACTATCTAAAAGAATGTAATCTACGTATAGTAGCGTAGCAGAACATAAGATAAGTCCTTATCAGGAGAACCTGATTATATAATGTATGAAATAGTAGAAGTTCAACATTTGACCCCACTTATGCCCGCACCGGTCTCTAGGCTACCAAAATCGGCTCAAAATGTCCGCATGGCTGATGTAACATCAAAAAAATCGCTAAAATCACAAGAAAAATATGATTGTTCTCTACACACTGAACAATGACAGTGCATCCAAGAAAGATCTAGCGATCATCATCAACTTCCTCCGGATCCGTCAAACTGTCCCACTCTTGGCCCTCGAGCCCTAGACTGACAATACTGCCACCCGCCTTCTGCTTCTGTCACAGCAGTCTCTATAATATTGTTCCTGGCGACGAGGGCCCCCATGTAGGTGCTACATTGCAGACCAAGCTCACAAACTCTACAGGTGAGCTGTTGCCCATCGCAAGAGCATGAACTTTCAGGTCCGCCTTGAATAGGCCAAGCGAGAACAAGATGTGCATGTGTGGAACTCGAAGGAACATTGTTGCCCCTATACCTGGTTGTGCAAGTGTGCTGGTGGATTTGAACCATGATATACAAGGCTGAACCAACACTTGTGATTGCTGTCGTGTGGTCAGGCATGGCAGCCACAGCGGTACAGTGCAGCGACTTTCGAGCCTACACGAGTATTGTACATTTAGCGGGTGAATGCAGAAAGGTGGGGAAACGCACTCACCGGGACAGCGAGCCTGAGGCCTGCCTATTGGTAGGCTGTCGTCGAGGCTTTCCATACATGCACCCCTGTAGCTGCATTTCTGCCATTTACAATGGGATTGAATGTGAATTGTATGGCTTGAAAGTGTACTCCACTCACCAATGGAGGATCGAGGCATACGAGTAAGGAAGACTGATGCGCCGCACGGCCATCCCTACCCCCGAAGTGCTCAGGCGAATGCCTAGGCCTAGGCATTCGCCTGAGCACTTCGGGGGAGCGCAAGAGCACCGAGCTTACGCGGGAAGCTCGTTTGCCGGGACAGCATACCGACCATGCGTCCTAGGGGGCCGGCCAACAGGTCATCATATGTCCGCACGTCGATCTGACGTGCAAGCACGATGGCCCATGTATGGCCGCATAGCGATGCGACCTGGGGCGTCCGCAGGGCCCTTCATGTCCGCATGGGTATCGGACGTTGGCGGATTTTGGGGGCAGTTTATGGCCGCACTCGGTATCTGAGATCTATGGGCGCTGCCGGGGGTCCTGGTCGCCCTCCAAGGATGCCCCAGACGTGTCGGAGCGGTGGTGGGGTGCGTCCACACGGAGGGGTACGAGACCACACATTCACATTGCCGCCGTAATCCGAGTCGTACAGCTAGCCCGGGATGATGCATCCCATCATGATTGTGTCATCCGGCCAACTCACGTACGTGCAGATAAGTATGTATATGACTCTGTTTCTAGACTTTCATCTCGCTACCGAACGCCTGGCTTCCCGGACGAAGCTATCAATGTCATGACCGGCACAACTTCAACTTGGATCAGCTCCACGTTTGACAGTCACCAAAAAGCCGGCCGCTATATATTAAGATAGGACGTGGAGGTACCGACGATGGGGGCTGAGACGTCTATTCCTATCAGCCCGCGTATGCCAGTGGGCGCTCTCACTGTGCAAATCACAAGGTCAACCGCAGCACAACTGCCGAGAAATTCTTGACATCGCTGGGAAGTACCTAGTATTAACACACATGCCAGGAAACGTCAAGCCGTACCGACACGCAACCTATGTGCCGGGACGATCACATCCTCACACTTGGTAGCCTCACTTTCTACCATCATGAAGCCCATGAGCCCGGTCCTTGTCGTACGCACATTCATTTAGCATCTCTACGTCTGACTTATGCTGTTTTAGGCTGGTGCCGGCCCCGCAGGCCTTGCCACTCGCGCTGTCACTCGCGCAGAATGGTGTCCCGTTCGCATCATCAACAAGGCATCCACACCTCATCAAGAAGTGCGGGGCAGGGAATCCAGGTATATTCTAACCACGCATCTATTTAGTTCCTCTCTCTCAACGTCGATCAGCCGCGTACACAGGAAGTATTTCACTTCCTTGGCGTGCTGCCTGAGTTGCGAGCCAAGGGAGCGCCGATCAGCCTGTTGTATTTTACAAGCTTCCTGCAGGTACCGAGGTCCTGGAGACCACAAGTTTGAGTGTATTTGAGGAAGATACGCCTACGAAACCATTTGTACGTGGCATGTCCCATATCTGGTCTAGACCTAGGCTTAATGGCGAACAGAACAACACGTATCAGATAGCGCAGTACCAAACGGAAGCTGTTTTACGCTCCCATCTCGAGAGATACGGTTGCTTCGTGGAGTTCTCAACCGAACTGGTCGGGCTCAGCCAGCACGAGGATCACGTCAAAGCCACCATCAAGAAGAGCGTAGGCGGAAATGAGGAAATAGAGGCGCAGAGCTTCCGCTGGCTCATCGGTGCTGATGGCGGCAAAAGTACCTTCCACGCCGTCTCCTTCTGGCCGCTGGCGCACCACTGATCATACGCTTCACAGGTGTAGTCCGCAAGCAGAGCGGGTTTGCGTTCGAAGGCACGGCACCAGAGCAGAGAGGTATCCTCGGAGAGATGAACATAGAAGGCCTGGACACCGAGGTAAGCAACATAAGAATTAGTGATACAGTCCCCGGCTAGATCATTTCCAGCTCTGGCACGCTTGGCTGAGAAACGAAGGTGGTACTGCGACGATGTGCGTGTATAGTATTTCCCCCGAAGCAGGAATTGATCTTATACACGCTCTAGCGTCATGTTGTGTGTGGTAGAAGGCCGTCGATTCTTCTTCATGATTCTCGGCCACCCCGACCCCGATAAACTGCTCTCCAGTCACAAAGCGCTGAAAGAGGGGATTATCGCGCATACTGACCGCAGTGACATCCAGATGGGACATGTCTACTATGTCAGCGACTATAGGTATGCGCGGTGTCACATTTACCACTGCACTACTCACGATCGATATCATAGACCTAGCGTTCGTGTGGTCGACAAGTTCAGCGAGGGGCGTGTCTTCCTCGTCGGAGACGCCGCCCACGTTCACGCGCCTCGCGGAGGGCAGGGCTTGAACTCCAGTGTGCAGGACGCAGTAAGCTCGGGTGTGCACTGTCCATCCATTTTCAAAGCTCATGAACCATGCAGTTCAACCTCGGGTGGAAGCTCGCCTTGGTGGAGCAGCGCCTCGCGCCTCGCGCCCTCTTGGCGACGTACAGCGAGGAGCGGCTCCCCGTCATCCAGCGGATGCTCCAGGAGACGACTGTCATGCGGCAGCGCGGCAAGGATGCGGTCGGGGCGGCCCCCGAGGTGTTTGCGCGTTCCGTCATGCAGCGCAGCAGCCTCCTCAAGCAGCTCGGCATCAACTACGCTGGAGCTCGATCGTGTTCGATGAGCGCGCACCGCGCGCGGTGGACGAGGAACGGGAGCCGTACGGCGTGGAAGGTGAAGACACCCTCAAGGCGGGCGACCGCGCGCCGGATGCGACGGGTCTCGTGCGTGTGTCGGACTCGCGGGTCACCTCCCTGTTCCATGTATTCTCTCCGACGCGTCATACGGTGCTCATCCTTGGCGGAGACCGTGCGCGTATCGAGTCTATTGTGAAGACTGTAGCGCGGTATCCTAAGAGGACCGTGAGCGCCGCGGTCGTCTTGCCGTCGGGAGACAAAGCGACGACGCCAGTGGATGGTACTGATGCGACCCTCCGTGACGGCGACACCATCGCCTACGACGCATACTGCGTGGCGGATGGCCAGACATTTGCGTTCATCGTCCGGCCGGACGGAGTCGTTGGTGCAATAGTATCTGGAGAGGCAGGGGTGGTGCGATACTTCAGCGGAATATTCTCGCCCGAGTAGCGAAGCATGTACGAGGGCTTCATTGCTACTGATTCTCTCTCTACTCGTACTATCCACAATCCAGGAATTCATGTAGCTTTACACGTACACGGGTGAGCAAATTTGGGCTAGTCATACATATGTTATACAGCAATGTACTCGCGGGTCACACACGCTCGGAGAAGGCTCAACACAATTTACAGTAGCAGACCAACAAGCATATCCAAGTCGCTCCCTTCGACCTGATGCACAAGCCCCGTGAGACGCTCGGGATCTAGCTTTGCGGCCTTCAGCATGATAGCAACGAGACTTGCAGCATTTGGCATGTTAGAAGCGACGATGTGCAACGTGTCGAGGGAGGGTGTGAAGCCAGTGACAAAGGCATCAGGCAGGATGAGGGTCTTCGAGACAACACGGTTGAAGAGATCGCCAACGAGCCGGACGTCCGGAATGCTATTCGACGCGATCGCAGACGCAACGAGCAAGTTGACCCAGCGCCAATGATGCTGCGATGGGAGTTGTCGCAGATATGCTTCACCCTTGTCTAGGTCTCGGAGTACGAAGAGTTGCTTCACTTCTGCGCTGAGGTGTATTTCAGCCTTCTTACTATCGGTGCCGCCGTTGCTCTCTGGCAATGTTGTCGCATCAGGGACCGGTGGCACCTGACGAGGACGGTCCAGCAGTGCGCTATATTCCGGCGGGCATTCCACGTCGTCAGGGAACGCGTCAAATCCCGACCCTTGACTTCGGGTCATCGCCGAGGGAGAGTTGTCCATGGACTGTGGGCGTTGATACGAAGGCGGCACAGACGAAGAGATGTTTGGTGCTTGTGCAGGGTCCGTGGATATGGATTGCATGCCTCCCCGACGAGCCTGTGACGGACTATCTGATTTCGTGCAGACGGGCCGTGATGGCTCAATGGGGGGAACTCGGATATAGTCGCCTAGATCATGGTTATGGCCGGCTGGAGACACCCTGTGGATCGTGGTCCGGATAGTTGGGCTGTGGTTGCCGGTCTCTGTACCTTGCAAGGCAGGGGCGCCATGATTGTAGGCTGGTTCTTGACGGGCGAACCCATTACGACCATGCGAGTCGATGACGTTCTGTGTCCCGTCAACATGATGAAAGACCACTAGTATGCAGCACTGCTTACCTGGAGCATGACCTTCATGCGCAAGTTGATATGCGGACTCCGTGTCAATCCAGCCATACGAGTGAAGTAGCCGCGCATTTGGGCCAAGGCGTCGGGCGTGTCAAGAAGGTAGCCCACGTTCGTCAGAACATCGCAGAGGCATTCGATATCCTCATCTGATGGGATACCAACATCTGGCAGGAGGAGCTCTATGGAGTCGTGCACGATATGCTCTGTCAGAATCTGCGTCCTCAGTAACTCGCTGATGAACTTGATGAGGTTGAGAGCCCGTCGTTTCGATCCCGGGTCTGTGCCATGATGTACAGCATCGTCTCCGGAGTATTGGATAGTTTGTCCCAGAGGGGTATCCGAGCCATCGGCAGCATTGCCCTCATGGGGCCATTCGTACTCCAGGCGCTCCTGACATTGCTTGAGTACTTGCGCACGGAAGACGTTCTTACTCGCGGGCTTTCCGATGCCCCCAAGCGTTGCCCCAATTCGGCTTGCTCCGCTATCTTCTGACACAGCAACGCGTACATATCCGACGAGAACGGCTCGTCGATGGCGGCGTCGATGATGAGGGAAATGATCTAGTGAGCGAACCACATTGCCCGTTTGTGACCGCAGTGATCTCGGTTAGGACGTGATCATGCATGCCGATTTGTGACACCTTTGAGCAGTATGCGAAGATTCTGTGCCACGTCCCTCTGTAGGCCAACAGGTCCGCTCGCTCTCCCAGGTGGAAGATTTACCATTGGAGCTGCAGTCAGTGGGGAGGTGAGGGGTGAGGACGAGGGGAGACTGAAATGCAGGCTTTTCGGAGGCTGAGGCAGGGGGAGATGGGCCACTGACACTGAGACCATCGAGGGGATTGGACAAGACGCTCGGCAACGAAGCTAGACTCGGAGAATACTGGATAGGGACGATGAACTGAGAGAAGGGGTCGTCGTGGTCGGAGATGGGACACATTTCTCAGCACTCCGATCAGGCGTCGACACGGTTGACACAGGTCCCGGTGGCATTGATATTACGGGGAATGCCCGGGTCTCCACACCTCGCGCTTGGTTAGTGTTCAACCGCGTGGGGACTTGGGAAGGGTTCGTCGAGGTACGACCATCTGCACGGCCGATCGGCGCGCCCAGAGATACTTCACCACTGGTGGGTGTCGTGCGGCGGGTT